>JACEIK010008395.1:41531-62992 GCA_018107945.1 Datura stramonium | reverse complement strand
ATACTACGATTTGCAATGGGTTAAGCATGGAACTATCAATTGTTATTTCACATAATTAGAATTGCATGTTCATGGTCTTTCGAGCCTCTAAACACGGAAAACTAGCCTCACTACATCATTGTGAGCAAGGATGCTAATTTCTAGTTCGCGGGGTGATAAGAGGAGAAGAGCATCAGGTTCGAGGGGACAAAAGAGCATATAGGTAGATCATATGTTTCCAATCTACGGGAAGTGTGGCAAGAGTCACATAGGGGAGTGCTTGATTAGATCATATATCTACATTGGGTGTGGTAGATCGGGGAACAGGCGCTGGGAGTGTCTGTTATCTAGGTAAGGTGATGGTAGGGGCCGTACTCAGACTAATAGTTATGCAGCAACACCAGCTCGTCCAGCTCAGCAGGGTGCATCCACCAGTGCAGGTGGTGGTCAGTGCCAAAACAGATTTTATGCCCTCACATCTTGTTAGGAGCAGGAGACTTCACCAAATGTAGTCACTCATATGTTACGAATATTCCACTTTGATATATATGCATTGTTAGACCTAGGGGCTATTTTATCTTTTGTGATGCCATATATTGCTAGTAGTTTTGGAGTCAGTACCGAAATCCTATAAGAACCCTTCTCAGTCTCTACTCCAGCCGGTGATTTAGTTATAGGTAGATGGGTATACAGAAATTGCACTATCACAGTTCTTCAGAAAGTTACCTCAGCGGATTTAGTAGAGCTAGCCATGACAGATTTGGATGTTATCTTTAGCATGGATTGGCTACATGCATGTTATGCCTCAGTGAATTGTAGAACCCGTCGGTAGAGTTTCAATTTTTAGGTGAGCTAGTCCTAGAGTGGAAGGGTAGTTCAACTGTGCTTGTAGGTTGCTTCATTTCCTACCTTAAGGCTAGAAAGATTATCTCTAAAGGTTGCGTGTACCATCTAGTTAGGGTTAAGGATGCTACCCTGAAACCCTGACTATCTAGTCAGTTCTTGTAGTGTGTGAATATCCAAAAGTGTTTCCAACTGATCTACTAGAAATTCCTCCCTTGTATGAGCTCGACTTTGGAATTGACCTTCTTACCGATACGCAACCTATATCTATTCCTCCTTATAGAATGGCTCCAGCTGAGCTAAAGGAGTTGAAGGAGAAGTTGAAGGATCTCTTATATAATGGTTTCATTATACCTAGCAAATCCCCATGGGGTGCACCAGTACTCTTTATCCAGAAGAAGGATGGTTCCCTTCGAATGTGCATTGACTATCGACAGTTGAACAAGGTCACCGTTAAGAACAGGTATCCCTTCCACAGAACTGATGACTTGTTTGAACAACTTCAGGGTGCCCAAGTGTTTTTCAAAGATAGACCTCAGGTCTGGGTATCATCAGCTCAAGGTTACAGAGAGTGACATTACAAAGACAGCCTTCAGGACTCGATATGGTCAGTACGAGTTTGTAGTTATGTATTTTGGACTAACGAATGCTACTAAAGCTTTTATGGTTTGATGAATAGGGTGTTCAAGCTGTATTTGGACATGTTCGTGATTGTGTTCATAGATGACATTTTCATATACTCTCGGAGCAAGGAGGAGCATGCCGCTCATTTGAGGGTGGTGCTACAGACTCTTGAGGATTGCTAGTTGTATGCTACGTTCAGCAAGTGTGAGTTTTGGTTAAACTCAGTAGCCTTTTTTGGGTCATGTGGTGTCAAGTGAGGGTGTATAGGTGGACTCGCAAAATATAGAAGCTGTGAAGAATTGACCTAGACCAGTTAGTCCTTCGGATATCAGGAGTTTCTTAGGCTTAGCTGGTTACTACATGAGGTTTGTTGAAGGGTTTTCATCCATTGCATCATCATTGACTAAGTTGACCCAGAAGAAAGTAAATTTTCAACAATCGGAGGCCTGTGAGAAGAGCTTTCAAGAGTTGAAGACTCGCCTCACCTCAGCACCAGTGTTTACTCTACCTGAGGGTATCGATGGGTTTATGGTATATTGTGACGCCTCAAGGATCGGCCTTGGTTGTGTATTAAGGCAGCACGGTAAGGTTATAGCCTATGCTTCCAGGCAGCTAAAAGTACATTAAAATAACTAACAAACTCACAACCTCGAGTTGGCAGCGATAGTATTTGCCTTGAAGATTTGGAGACACTACCTATACGGGGTCCATGTGGATGTGTTTATGGACCACAAAAGAGTACAATACATATTTACCCAAAAGGATCTATATCTACATCAAATAAGGTCGTTGGAGCTTCTTAAGGATTATGATATGAGTGTCCTTTATCATCCGGGCAAGGCTAATGTAGTGACACACGCTCTTAGCAGGATTTCTATGGAGAGTGTGTCCCATGTAGATAGGAGAGGAAAGAGTTAGTGAAGGATGTACATCGGCTTGCACGACTAGGAGTTCATCTTGTTGACCCGACAGATGGTGGTGTCATTGTTCAGAATGGATCAGAATCTTCCTTGGTGACCGAAGTCAAGGTTAGGAAAGACGATGATCTATAATACCCCGGGAAGGCCTAAGAATAGACTCGTAAATTGAATTTGAAAAGTGCAAAAAACTGGCAAATATCACAGGACGAACCATAGAATGACTCGTGGTTTCAAACCACGAGTCATTATATTCTATTGTTGGTTAGTGAAAGGTTGGTGGTAGTGGTTACGATGGGAGGTATGACGACCCTTTGTGGGATACAATGGGACATCCTTTGCAGTCGTGGTTAGGATCGGTCTGGGCGACAGAGTAAACAACGGGAGACTCAATGACCCGTTAGAAGAAACCATCGTTCATTGGTTGAGGTCGTTGTTGGAGGTTGATAATTTCCAGTGTAGGCGATGGGTTGAGACCACTACTCGTTGGAAGGAACCACGAGTCGTGGTGAGACTCGTGATAAGGAAGTCAGGTTTGGCCAAGAAGTTGATGACAGTCGATCCACGACTCGTCGTTTGAAGTAACGACTCATCCTAGCGAGCTGTTTGAAGGATCTGAGATATGATATGGGGCAGTAGACCCAACAACTTGATACCATGAGTCGTTGTTTAGTACAACGACCCGTTGAATCGGTCGTTGGTCCACCCAGAGGAATTTTTTGGGAAATTTTATTAAGGGCATTTTGAATTTTTTCGTGCTTTTAGACCCTAAACTACGTCATTTTGGATATTTTTTGAGTGTGATAAGAGGAGTTAAGTCCTTTATGCATGCCCATTCTCATGCAAGAACTTTAGAGAGATTTTTGGGAGATTCAAGGTCTTCTTCCCCAAGTTCCCATCAATTTCTTTGTGGGTGTTCAAGGAACTTTGAGTCAATCCATTTACAGGTATGTAGGATTTTAAAATGGGTGAAATTATTTCCCACCCATGCCCGAATCTCAATTAAAAATCGTGAATCCTCCTATTCAAATCTATGGGGTTTTACTCAAATGCATGAAAATTGTGATTTCTCTTTATGGGTATGATTTAATTGAGCTGTAATTCTTGAATTATGAATGATAGGCAGGTTTTATTATTATTCTCTTTAAAATCATGTTTGAAGCTTTTAAATCCAAAATGCCCATTTGATGAAAGTTCATGAAAGTTATGATTTACAATGAATATGCAATATTTTTAATTTATTGATGATAGAAAAGAATGAATTCAAGTTACCCATGTTTATGATCATATTTTGAAAGAATTGAATATGATGAAGTATTGGGAAATGCCCACATGTTAAAGAATGATTTATTATTTATGAAGTGAATTACATGATTTATTGATTTATGATGTTGGCCGATGAAAAAGGCCTTGATTCTTGGCTAAGCATGTTTTAAAGGGGATCAATGATGATAAATTTTATATTTTAGCCAATGAATCTTAATGCTTTATTTATTGATTTACGTACGAGTCTATATGCATGTTTTTTAGAGTCGTGTCTAGCACCCAGCAACCCGACATTCAAAGGACTACGCTGGTGTCTCATAACCACGTGCCACCGTGGGTTTGTAAATGATATGATGTATTGATAATGATCCCCTCAAATGTGATATCACGCCTTATGCACGACCCTCGCCTGGCAAGCCAAGGTCGGTTATGCCCACTTGAGCGAGACAGTGGGGTATCATGAAAGGCTCTACCATGATGGTGTCAGTTATGATGAGTCCTCCCATTGTTCCGCATGTCTTATGCATTATTATATTTATGTTATTGGCTCAATTTATGTTTTGACAATCTTTACTCATGATTATGATTATGAACGCTTTACGAATGATTTGAAAGTCTTGAGCCTTATGTTTTCTACAGAGTTTATGATATATGCATGATTTCCTTCTCCCAAGTTTACTTATGAGTCTTAATTTACTTTTAAATGTCCGTTTTTACTTAACTTGCCTACTCATACTTTCTATGCTGTATCGTTTCATGATATAGGGTTCGAATCTCAGGCTCATCCTCATCCTTAGTCCATCTCATCTTACGTTCTCATCTTATTGGCGAGTCCTCATGTTTCGAGGTTTGTTTGATAGAATTTATGTTATCTTACATTTCAGTATTGTTCGGGTTAGTTGGGGATGTTGTCCCATCAACCCATCGTATGTTGTAGAGGCTTTCAGACCATGTGTAGTATTCAGCCTATGCGTACATCCAGTATTTGCTAATGTTATTCTATGATTACATTCCACTATGTTTCCATGATTATCATTCCGCTTATTTGAATGAGATTAGTTGTATGCATGAGCCATGGGTCGACTTGGGGTCCCTTGTCTCGTGTTTACGATTCGGGTGTACAATCGGATCGTGACGGGATCCTATTTTGGTAAAGCTGAAGGAGGCAGTTCAGAATTAGAAAGTGGAGGTTTTCTCCCAAGGGGGAGATGGTGTACCACGATATGAGGGTCATTTGTGTGTTTTGGGTGTTGATGACTTAAGGGAGCGGATGTTGCATGAGGCTCATGGTTCCAGATATTCTATACATCCAGGTGCCACCAAGATGTACCGTGACCTATGGGAAGTCTATTGGTGGAATGACATGAAGAAGGACATAGCAGTGTTTGTGGAAATGTGTTTGAATTATCAACAGGTGAAAGTTGAGCATCAAAGACCTGGACATATGCTTCAAGACATTAGTAACCCTACTTGAAAGTGGGAGAAAATCAATATGGACTTCATTATAGGATTTCCTTGTACTTGTCGACAGTATGACTCTATATGGGTGATTTTGGATAGGTTGACTAAAGCAACTCATTTTCTAGAGGTGAAGACTATCGACTTAGCAGAGGATTATGCTAAATTGTATATTTGAGAGTTAGTTCGGTTGCATGGAGTGCCCTTTTCTATCATATTAGAAGAGGTACTCAGTTTAACTCCCAGTTTTGGAGGTTATTTCAGAAGGGACTCGGTACTCAGGTCAAGCTTAGTACATCTTTTCACCCGCAAATGAATGATCGGGATGAACGGACCATTTATACTCTTGAGGATATGTTGAGAGCATGTGTGATTAATTTCAAGGGTAGTAGGGATGATCATTTACCTCTCATCGAATTTTCATATAACAACAGTTACCATTCCAACATTCAGATGGCTCCGTTTGAGGCTCTTTATGGGCGGAGATGTAGATCTATTGGTTTGTTTAAAGTAGGTGAAGCCACATTGATAGGAGCGGATTCATTTCATGAGGCTATGAAGAAAGTTCAGCTTATAAGGGAAAGGTTGAGAACAACTCAGAGTCGCCAAAACTCCTATGCGGATGTGAGGAGGAGAGAACATGAGTTTGAAGTTGACGATTGGGTGTTGTTAAAGGTGTCTCCCATGAAGGGAGTGATGAGATTCGGAAAGAAGGTGAAACCTTGTCCCCGTTATGTTGGCCTATACAGGATTATGAGACGTGTTGGCAAGGTGGCCTATAAGTTGGAGTTGTCCTTAGAATTGGTTTCAATACATCCAATTATCCATGTGTCGCTTTTAAAGAAGTGCATGGGTGATCTGACTTTGGTTATTCTGGTGGAGAGCGTGGGTGTCAGGGATAGCCTTAGCTATGAGGATGTGCCAATTGAGATTCTTGATTGTCAGGTTTGGAAGCTGAGAAACAAAAAAGTAGCTTTAGTAAAGGTGTTGTGGAGAAATCAATATGTTGAGGGAGCTAAGTGGGAAGCCGAAGCAGATATGATAGCTAAATACCCGTATCTGTTCACTTTCGGTTAAGTTCCTGCTTGAGGTATCATTTTCCTCCTTAGTACTCTATTCAATTTCATGGCCATTCCATGCGTGCTAGTTTTTTTCATGTCAATAAATGTATGTATGTGTTTCATGAATTCAGTTAAGTCATATGTTTCAATCCGGAGTCAGTCACTCCGTCAGTTTTCAGCTCTAGATGTTCAGTATTTGGGATGACAGGAGTCTAAGTTTCCATACCACGAGTCACACCACGAGTTGTGGTATGTGGGTACGACTCGTGGTCAGGGCCATGGAAAAGGTGAAGTCACAAGTGAAGTTATGACCTGTGGTCGGAAACCATGAGTTTTTGGATGAAGTCATGGAAGGTTTCAAAGGGAAAAGTTAGCAATCGAGACTCAGTGACCACGAGTGGCCTCACGATTCGTGGTGGCAGGTAACGAGTCATGAGACGGACCCATAGTGATAATCCAGTAAGGTTTCCAGGTGACCAATGGTGATCACGAGTGGCAACCACGAGTCGTTACTTCATGGTATGACTCATGGTGAGGCCCATGATGACTGGCAGTGTTCAATTTCCAGATTTTTCATTAAGGATACTTTCATAAAATCCTAAGATCTAAGGTCCTAAACTATGTCATTTTAAGCTCTGTTAGGAGGATTTTAAGAGGGGGTAAACCTATCCTAATTCATTCAATTCCCATGCATGCAAGAGTAGAGGTCTCTCTTTGAAATTCAAGCCTAGGACTCTCCAATTTCTTCTCCAATTTCTTTGGGCTTTCAAGAGAGAGTGTAAGATCAGATTACCCAGGTATGTAGGGTTGTGAATGAGAGTACCTCTTCACTCTTGTGCCCCAATTTCGTTCAATGTTCATGAATTCAAGTATTAAAGTAAATTTGATGATCTTATCGGGTTTTAACCCCAAATTCGTGGAATTCTCTTTGATTTGATCATCGATCAACCACCTTTATGTTCTACATGTTTTTTATGATCTATGGGTAGATTTTATATTTAAATTGATTATAATTTTTATGATTTCAAATCCAAGTCAATCTATGCCCAAATATGCAAAGTATCATGAAAAATCAAGTTATGATTATACTATGGTTTTGATTTTTCTAAGCTTAAATTATGATTTATAATATGATATCTCTTCAAGTACTCTTCATGAATTAATGAATACAAGTATAATGAATTTTCACAAATATGCATGTTCTTCATGATTTATCAATTTATGATTATGATTATGACTAGATTATGAATGATTTGAAAACCTTGGGCTTGGGCTCTTATATTTATATAATGATATTTGCTTCATGTTCATACTGTTCTACTCTTATGAACTCTTATATATTTTGACTGTCTGTTTTTACTGACCTTTGTATACTTAGTATATTCCAAGTACTGACCGCATACTCTATGTTGTATCGTTTTATGATATAGGGTCGAGGGATCAGTCTCAGCCGCACCATTAGTCCTGCTTCAGTCCTATTTAGCTAGTGGTGGTGAATCCTCATCCTTCAAGGATATTCAGTTTGACCATTGTGATGCTATTTTAGTTACAGACTTTTGTCGAGCTATTTGGGGATGCTATCCCATCAGCTCATCAGTTATGTTAGAGGCTTTTCAGACAATATGTAGAATATCAGCTTGTCCGTGTTGACTCTATTTTAGATTGATATGTATGCAGACTTCCACTTAAGCATGTTTTATTATATTAGTTTTCTGTTGTTGTATGCTCTTAACCGCTATGTTCATGACATGGGTCGACTTGGAGTCTCTCGAGGTTCTTTGTCCCGTATCTCTATCCGGGCCTATGTTAGGGTTGTGACAGCCCTATTCGGAGATGAGGGCAATGAGGCCCCAGAGGAAGGTGACCAAACTCCACCTCGGGAAAACCATACCATTAGGTGGAGAGTACCCGAAGCTTAGGAGATATACGAGCAGGGTCTTTCTCTCACCTCCAAGAACCATCCGAGGTGGAGCATACAGGAAGAATTGCGGATTCTCACCAGTGCCTTGAATGAGGTAGAGGAAATGAAGCAGATATTCAGTTTCTTTGGATTTGTATGAATGGCTAGAACTCCAAAGAAGTATAGTCCTGTAATGGTCCGAGAGTTCTACGCCAATTATTTGGCCATGATGGAGCAAAATGTAAAAGGTGGGCATAAATAGAGAGAATAGCCCAAGCTCTAGAGCATAGTAGTGCGTGGTCACATAGTTGATATCTCCGAGCGTACTATTTCCTGGGTACTATATGGGCCACAATTCAGAGCTCCAGACATGATAGCTGAATTCGATTATAGAATGGATGCTCTAAAAAAGGTAAAACAACTGGGTTATAAGCAGAGGCATACCCAAATTAAATGGCTAGCTGGTGTTCTAGTAGATGGCAAGGAGGACGTAGACTAGGTGTCTAGTGGAAAGAATGTCACCAAAGCCTAGCTGAACTTCATAGTGAAGGCCTGCTGGACACTAGTCCACCACTGATTGGCACTGACAACACCCTCAATGTAGATAGAGTAGCCTTGGTGGCATGTATCATGTCTAGATACACCATCGATATTCCGAGGGTCATCACAGAGGAGATTCAAGACTGGGCTTTGGGATTGAGCACTACCATCCCATTCCTGAGTCTCATGTTCAGATTATGTGTAGAGGCGGGACTTAAGGCGAAGATAGAGGTTGATACTATGTTTGGAGGCCAGAGGGCGGCAAACATAGGTCTTATTCAGGATAAGATGAATTCAGTGAGCCAGGTTAGAGTTCCTACCGCAGTCCCGATACCATGGGTATCTGGGGGAAAGAATATTAATGCCCCCACCTCAGTGGAGAAGGATGAGATGCCATCTATAGAAGCAGGCCACACAGAGGCAGCTCCTAGTACTTCATCTACATATCGAAGCCAAACCCCAGCTGGATATGTATTGGTCCCACATGAATTCCTCTAGAAGATGGTTGAAAGGTTGACAGTGACTGAGAGAAAGGTTCAATCTATAATGGAGAATGTCAATCCTTGGGTGAAGGAGGAGATTAAGGCGGTCATGAGAGTGTTGCATGGCTGGATAGATAGCTTCGAGCGCTGCTTTAACGAGCTCCTAGCTGAGCAGGCGGACACAAACAACCTTAGGGAGGAGTTGGGGCCTCTTTGGAGCCAATTGACTGAGTTGTCATCTAGAAAACCTGCGATTCTAGCAGCCCCCACTCTTCCAGACTTAGACATGGAGCTCGATGAAGAGCTAGATTTGGAGGCATATTGGGTCACCTCTGCGGCCAGTGGAGGAAAGGGTAAGAAGAGAGTTTTGGAGGAGGTTGGAGACGAGCCCTCAAAGAAAAGGAAAGAAAAGGATAAGAAGGAGAGCAAGTGAGCGAGATTGGAGAGCCTGCAAACTCATGACACACATATGTAGAGTTCCAGGATCGAGCTAGAGGAGTGGGGAGCTCCACCACTACCTAGATAGTGCTTTCAAGTGGTGAGGACCCTTCAAGGATTCCACATTCATCTAGATTAGAGACTGAGGTTGCTGAGGTGACTGTTACTATGGAGGGGTAACCAATTCCCTAATTGACATCCCATTGAGTGCACCGGCCACCGCTAGCGCCACTATTACAGTGGAGGTATTGCCTTTGTAGGATGATAGGAGCCTTAGTGCGCCACAAGTATGTCACTTTCTCTTGTTCTTACATTTGATGCTTCAGGGATGAAGCCTGTTTTTCAAAAGAGGGGGTGTACTAGTAGTTTTTGGGTATCTTGTTCATCCAAGGGTTTTTCTTGCCGTGCTTCTTTTTCATCAAGCATGATATCTAGTAGAACTGATATGTTTAGGATATTTTTATTATTCATTTAATTAGAAATAACTTAGGATTACTTTACAGCCAATAAATGCATTAGTTTGATGTTCTTAAGAAATTGACCTTGTATAAATTTTTTTGATATTAGCTATGTAGTGAATTGCAACTGCATGACTTCTGTTGAGCTTTGTATGGAATTTACACTATTAGAATGTGTAGTTGTAGCTTAGTCGTGCATGAACTGGATAGGTAGATTCAATGCAAACTAGTACTATGACTGAATGAGGATTCATACTTAGTTCAATACTGCGTTGATAATCTAGAACTTTCTCGGTTTGTCTTTAGTCTTTACATAGGTTTTAGGATAGTTGTTTAGGAAATGATCATAAGTTATTTTTGATTTTATCCCCTTTAGCTTAAATTACCCTACCAAATAAAAATGAATTCCTTAATCCCGATTTTGAGCCTAACATTGACCACTTTTCTTTGATTAACCCTTCACATTTTCCATTATTTATTATGAACATGTTTTGTCCTTGGTCCCTCCTTGGACATTGTGAACCTTAACTCAGGAAATATGCCTAAGTTGAGGGTGGCTATAGTAGGGGTGCATAGACTGTGGGGAGGTGAAAAAGAAAGAAAAAAAGTTAAAAAAGGGCGAGGTATGGTGTGAAAATAAAAGAAAGATAAAGAGTTGAGAAAGAAAAATGAAAAGAAAAGAAAATAAAAGAGAAAAAAGAAATGTAAAAGATGAGAAAAACATGCCACACCCACATATTGCATTTAGATGAAGAAAAGGGATGAAAAGTTGAAAAAGTGAAAAAAGGGGTAAAAAGTGAAAAGTGAAGCCATGAGTATGTAGTTTCAAGGGGGTTTAATTACTAAATTCCATATCTACCGTACCCAGCCCGAAGCCTACATTACAAGTCGAACAAAGTCCTATAGTGATCCTAGCCTAATTCTCTAGAGAGCCAAAGTAGAGAAAATAAGGGTAAGCCTATGGTATCCGATGTGCAATATTTGAAACTTCTTTGTGAGAGTGAAAGTCTTATTTGCTTAGTCCAATGTTTCATAATTTTATATATCTCTGAGTGTTAGGGACTTCATTTTCTATGAGGGTACTTGATTTTTGTTGTATTTTATCAAATTGTCCGTGTGAATAGCATTGGTGATAGCTCAATTCTCTGCTAATAGTTGGATGCCATATCTTGATCCCTGTATGTCATTGGTTATGGTTATATGTGTGCATAGATGACTTAGTTTGAACGAAAAAGGGGTCATTAGCTGATTGTGGTTCATCGTGCAAGTTTTGTTGTGTTGGCTGTAGGTGTTCTAAGTTTACTTTCTAGTTATGCGTCATTTTTTAAGTTTTGTTTTCTTTTCCTAGAGACATGAAAAAGTCTTAAGTTGAGAATATTGATGAGCTGTGAGTTTACATCACTTTTGACACTTAAAACTGGGAAATAAACATGGAATTAGGTGTGTTTATATGGATATGAAGCACTTTTACTTTATTTTTAGGAAAGATAGATGTTGGAGTTGAATTGTGCAAAAGATGGAGAAAATTGCAAAAAAGTGGCTAAGTACAGACCTTAGTACCAACCGTACCATCCTGGTACGAGCCGTATTGAGAGTCGTGGAAAAGTCCAGGTCAAAAGTGTTGAGACAACTTTAATGATGGAAGTGATTTTATAACGGTCAAACATTCAATAAAAGCGATAGTTGAAGTTCTTATTGAAGCAAGTGTTGGTAAATATGCCTTTTCGTTTTAAATAAAAAAAGAGTTGTATAAAATTTTATAAGGTAAAATGTGTATCTCATAATTGTGGATGGATGTTACATGAAAATAAGTATAATAACTCGAATAAATTTCGCATCTACATGTACGTTGGTGATCATAGTTTCGGGGTTGAACATGTTACGGTCAATCATAAGCATGACTTGTTGGGTGCAATTAGCAATCTTGATGAATCAGATATTGATTATAACGTACCAACGAAATCGAGAGTATGATCTTCAAGGAGTCACATTATGATGCAAGCTATTGAAAGTGTTGTAAGGGAGGTGTAATCGGAAAAAAATATCATTGGAAGGGCACTGGGGCACAAATATTCTTGCTTACCTGCTTGTCTTAAATGGTTAAAACTTTAACTTCGGGTTTCAAGAATGTTATTAATATTAAGGAGGAGGGGAGGGTCACATATCACATCCAAACTTATGGAGCTTGCATTCAAGGATACTTCCACATGAAAAAAGTTATTTCGTTGATGCAACTTTTTATACAGCAAGTACAAGGATGTCTTGTTCTCTTCCATCTTGCAAGATACTGAGAACCATATATGCATTTTATATGGTGGACAAGGAGTATGGTGAATTGTGGATCTTCTTTTTAAAGCAACTAATGTCTATAGTCGTCTATAAACCAGAGTTGTGTATCATCTCTTATAGACACAAGAGTATAGCTAATGATCTTTTCATTGTTTATGAGCATGCTCATTATGGACTTTGCATGCGACATCCCCGTGAAAACCTTCAAAAAAAATTTCGATATGTTGGTTGTTTCATGTTTACAGTAATGTTGTAAAGACATATGGTTATAAGGAATTTATTGATCATTTTCAACAATTTAGGAGTAAATGTTCCCAAGATGTCCACAAACATCTTCGAGTCACTTAATACTTTGTTGAAGGATAAAAGAGAGTACCCTTTGTTTTTCATATTAGATTCCATTGCTAGGAGATTTGCTAACAAGGTGCATAGAAATCAAATCTTCTTCTTCTTCTAACTTCCTAATAATAAAGATAAATAATCAAAAAATAACATATTCAAATCTCAATACAAAGTATAAAAAACTACTAGATATCACACATGAACATGTTATCGAACATAAATAAATTATTAGAAATATAAAAATTAAGAAACAACACAATATCTAGTAATTTAATAATTATTTTTACTATCAAACTTAATAATATCTTTGTCACGACTCCAAATGGGTGGGCCGTGCGGGCACCTACATCGACTCTACTCAATAGGAGAATCCCTTTTTGAATATCACATAATCCAAAATTTCTCATTAATTTTCACAAATAAACAATTCTATAAAATATGCATAAAGTGTTCTCAAAACCTTGACTCTCGCCAAAATCTAGTATATACAAGAACAAGAGCTCTAACAGGATACTTGAAAATATAGATGACATAGCTTCGTCTAAAAAGAAAAACACGGAAGTTGATGCTTCGTACTTCACGTCAATCAAGAAAGTTCAAACCTGTCACAACCTACATCAAAAAGGTGTAGCAAGGTAGTATCAGTACACTGCACGTACCGGTAGGCATCATTGACCGACTAAAATTAGTTCACACAACAGCATAATAATTAACATGAAATCGACCAATTCAATGTATAACAGTTTCGACTTACAACATAAATCGTCAGGATTACTAGCTACATTATCAACAACATCAATTTCTCACAAAAGTACCCTAGCACTCAACCTTCGTCCTAATTACTAATCTATCTCCCTCATCCTGCTGCAGCAGGTATTTCAAACTACTATAGAGGTCCCGCGGTAGCGGCGACTGGCCCGCTGCAGTGCCATTTTACTTAAGCAGTAGCCCCATTTTAGCTAATTTCTATTTCATTCCACCATGTAAACCTTATAACACGTCTACCTCGATTCACTCCCATTATCACTGACCAAGTTCATCCTATTATATGATCACCTATTTATACACCTTACCAAACTAACTAACCTACTTTAATTTCGTGCATTAGTAATAAAATTACATCAATGATCTCCACGTAACTCACTACCCTTTGTTAAACCCATCACCTTACCTCCTATTACTCACAAGGACACTTTGATCAAACATTCAATCATAAATACAAATTAAATAACTCAAGTACACACAAAAGAAAAATATTAAACAATATCGATAGAGTCAAATACTCCACGATTAAATAATCGTACATATATGTTTCTCCACATCTTAATTATGTCACATTATACCATACTTATACTATGTCATCATGTATTACATCTCGACCGTGTCTCTCTCCTCAACCTGAATCATGTCGGTATATCTTGTGTCACACTTGTATACTTGTACTTTCTTGTCATTGTAGGAATATGTATGATATATAATACCCTCATAATCTCTGATCTCGAAATTATACTGTCGATAATATGCAGGGAACACACCTCTGTTACATCACTGTACACATATGCCAGAGGGTCTTATGCTTTCCCTTCCAAACATGACCTGTAGGGGACTCTAGAAATCTATGTACTATGCACCCAGCCGTATAAGTCCTTTATCACACCTGTTTGTGTACTCATATTTGTATACCCAGCCGTATGATCATTTAGTCATACCCGTCTGTGTACCCACTCATACTGCTTTCCTGAATTTTCACCTCAGGCATGAGCCATTCATATCCAAGCCCTCACTCACGGCTTGATCGTACCATTTACTCATCCAATCTCATCTTGGACCTAGGCCTCTTTCCTCAACATGAAATAATTTACCTTCTAATTATGATGTACCTCTTCATTCACATACTCAGTTATCAAAGATTCCATTGATCATTCAAACACAACATATCACAGTTAAAATATCAATAAATCACACACAAATAAGAATTACACCTCATCAAATATAACACAGTCTTAGCTCGAGGCTATCTTATGACAAGTCAATTATTAAGTTATTTAGATTCAAAATTCTATGATGAGGTACAAGCTGGCCCGCCCGCAAGATTGGGCATCGCTACAGTGACATTGCTGCTGCTATGATGGTCTCACTACAGCGGCTTCAAGATTGCTGTAGTGGTACTGCTCAGGCAGTACTCTGACTGGCTCTCCTCCAAGATTTCCCCGAATTAGGCCTTCCCATATTAAGACAACCCAACTGCATGTCGCACTTCTCTAAATATAATTCCTTAATATTATTGATGAAAAAACTCTCATTTCTTCTTCGCCCCTATTTGCTAGCTCGTGAGGTCTTGACAAAACTGGCCACCGGTCTTGCTAATTTCTCTCTTAGGTATTACAATGTTTACCCTAGCTCAGATGCTCCTAGTCTTCACCAACTTTTATAAAATGTGGGGAATGTAATTTGAATCGTCACTGGTTTTAGTTGTCTACTGCAGTGGTTTCCTCTCCCGCTACAATTGATTTTGCTGCAGCGAAAATCAATAAGCTGCAACAGAGAATAGGATCAGTTAAAGGGCAGAAGGAACGGTCTTGAGTTCATTCTCAAAAGTTCCTCTTCTGTTTCTAAGCAAATTCTCTCAACTTTTTCGGCCATTTTCTCAATTTCCCAGGTAGTCCTTGGCCCTATGACTTCCTTACTTCTTTTTCTTTAACATATTCATGTTATCATGTCTTCATGCACTATTTTTTGGTGGTTATTGAAGTAGGGAGGGTAGATCTCTTTCTTACATTTTTAGACTATATTCTGAAACATGCTCTTAGCCCTTATGTGCTTAAGTGTTTCCTATCATTTTTTGCATGTTTCTAGATGGTTTATGTAGTTTTTGGTTGAAAATGGGGGCATTGTTTAAGGTGGTGGTTTGGCTTCCTCAAGCCTTTCAGGCTCGAATCCAAGTACTATTGGAGGTGAAAAAGGGTTGGTAGGGTACGAGTTAGTATGCCCCTTGCCTGATCTATAGTTTATTTGGGGAGAAGCGGAGGTTGAAATTTCAACCTTCATTGTTCAGGTCAAGGTTAAGATGATGTCCATTGTAGCGGAACTTTTTCCTCTACAACAGTACCGTCAAAGAGGTCCTCTTCTTCTATTATAGACCCGCTACTGCGGACATGCGATCGTTGCAGCGGTCCGCCTGGGTAGTGACCTTTTTCAATTATGTTTTTCTTTTCCTCAACCCTTTTCTTTCTCTTAGTCATTCATTCCCTTCCCTAATTCTTCTTATTAATGCAGGTTCATCACTATGCCTTCTTCTAGTATCAACCTCCACACCGGGGATGATATCAGGTTCATGAACGACCAGTGCTAATTTTGGCACAATGAGCAGGCTGTGAAGGAGCTGCTTCACAAGAGGGGGTTCATTATGAAATATGTAGAGGAGAAGGCTCCAAAGTTTTATGTCATTCTCCAGGAGATTGGGTGGGGTCCACTAGTGAAGGAGCCGTGTAAGGTTAACTAGGCCTAGCTCAGGAAGTTCTATGCTAACCTCCATACAGTGGTATGGAACCATAGGGAGCTGGTGGCCTATGTTAGGGGCAGATAGATCCTTCTAACCCTCGCTGCCATCAATTAGGCGTTGGATCTGCCAAACCCCCTGGAAAAGGAGCTGAAGGTCCGCGATATGAAGGGGAATGGGAAGTGCTTGGTGAACACCTTAGTGGTGGAGGAGCAGAGAGCCTTGACTAACTGGGGAATTACTAGGATGGGCATCCAGAGCACTCATTTTTCTTTGGAGGCTAGGAGGTGGCTTAATCTAGTATCTCAGAGGATTCGCTCGTCCTCCTACGTTACTGATGTTGCTTATCCCTATGCCTTGGTGGTGGCCTGCATGCTAAGTGGGGTGAGAGTAGATGTGGGGGCAAAGATTCTAAAGGAATGGAGGTACTTCTTATCTAAGCCCATCACCAGCCTGCTATTTCCCTCTCTCATCACTTTGCTCTGTCGGTGGGTTGAGCTGTACTAGGAGTTCGAGGACGTCATTGTAGGTTGTGACAGGCCCTTTGAACCTCTAAGGGTGAATGGAGCTCTAGGGAGAGGCCAAAAGAAAAAGAAGACTATTTCCACTAATGGAGATTATGGGGCCAGCACCTCTAGACCTATGGGGCCTTTTGAGCGGATAAAGTATGAGATGGTTTCCATGCATGAGTTATTGGGAGGGTTGCCTAGCCTCCTTCCAGCAGCCAACCATCCAGTGTAGCAGTTGCTGACTCAAGGTAGATACAGGGGAAATTTACGCCCTGGCTCAAGACCATGTAGAGCTCCAGGAGGACATGGAGCGAGAGAGGAGGAGGTTGTGTTCTCGGAACAAGCTGATCATCCGGATGTCGAAGGGGATCAAGATGATCCTGAAGACCCTCCCTCCTGGTTCCAGGACACTCCAGGTGACTAGGCAGGAC
The DNA here is from genome assembly GCA_018107945.1 of Datura stramonium. Classification (NCBI taxonomy): domain Eukaryota; kingdom Viridiplantae; phylum Streptophyta; class Magnoliopsida; order Solanales; family Solanaceae; genus Datura; species Datura stramonium. Next base: position 45,956 of record JACEIK010008395.1, on the reverse strand, counting down.
CTCCCAGAGTTCTTCTTCCTCAGTGGGTTCGAGGAGGGAGCAAACGAGTATGCCGACAATGACAGTGATGAGGCTTCTAGCTAGATGGGTCATGGAGTTCCCCTTTCCCCTTCCCCTTTGCTTGTTTACTGATTTGGGTAGCCCCCATTTGGGTGTGAGACAGTACTATTTCTTTCTTTTTTCTTGTTTGGACGCTGATACTTGTTAGTACCTATTTTTATGGATGCCTATATGGCATTTACAGACATTGGTCATGTTTCCCTATATTCGCCTTGCTTTCCTGTTTAAATCTATTATATCTATCATTGCTATTCAAAATAGGGGATTTTGGAATGCTAGAATCTAGAATTCTGCTTGATTATGTCTGCTGTAGTTATCGTTCTATCACAACAGTGGTTCTGTTATGCTAGTACTTTGCTCGCTATAGCAAGTCTGTTGCAGTGGGACATACAGTGTTGTAGCGAAGACTTTCTAAGCTGAATACCACGGGGATTCTCATTCCCCCAAGTCACTTAAGCCAACCCTTCCCACTAGCTAATCGCGTATCCTCAACAATTCTAGCATAATTAGATACCAATTGATCCTGTTGAGATACCAATTGGAATCTTCCAAATACCAATTGGACTCAACCCAAGCGACCAACACACTCGGAAAGCACGATGGGAAAAAAATTAAGAGAAAACTTCCTAGATGTCTTATAGCTTCCCGAAGATTAGGTGTGGACGTCTACACACGAATCCGCAGGAGTCCACTCGATATTTCTATTGTACTTGTGAGATAGGTAACCTAGACGCTCTGATACCAACTTGTTATGAGCCCAAATAGGTGGGTCGTGCGGGCACCTACATCGACTCTATTCGATAGGGGAACCCCTTTTTGAATATCACATGCAATCCAAAATTTCTCATTAATTTGCACAAACCAACAATACTATAAAATATCCACAAAGTGTTCCCAAAACCTTCACTCTCCCTAAAATCTAGTCTAGATAGGAACCAAAGCTCTAATAGGATACTTGAAAAGATAGATGACACAACTTCGTCTAAAAAGAAATACATGGAAGTTGATGCTTAGTACTACACGTCAATCAAGAAACTTCAAACCTACCACAATCTACACCAAAAAGGTGTAGCAAGGTAGTATCAATATACCACACGTACCAGTAGGCATCATTGGACGACTAAAATTAATTCGCATAACAACATAATAATTAACATGAAATTGACCAATTCAATGTACAACTGTTTCAACTTACAACATAAATTGTCAGGATTACTAGCTACATTATCAACACCACCAATTTCTCACACAAGCACCCTAGCACTCAACCTTCGTCCTAATTACTAATCTATCTCCTTCATCCCACTATAGAGGTCCCGCGGTAGCGGCGACTGGCCCGTTGCAGTGCCACTTTACTTAAGCAGTAGCCCCATTTTAGCTAATTTCTATTTCATTCCACCATGTAACCCTCAAAACATGTCTACCTCAGTTCACTCCCATTATCACTGACCATGTCCATCCTATTATAAGATGACCTATTTATTCACCTTACCAAACTAATTGACCTACTTTAATTTCATACATTAGTAATAAAATTACATCAACTATCTCCCCGTAACTCACTACCCTTTGTTAAACCCATCACATTACCTCCTATAACTCAAAGGCCACTTTGATCAATCATTTAATCACAAATACAAATTAAATAACTCAAGTACACATACTAGAAAAACATTAAACCATGTCGATAGAGTCAAGTCCTCCACGATCAAATACCTATAGATACCTATTTCTCCACATCATAAATATGTCACATAGTACCATTCATGTATCGGGTCATCATGTATAACGTCCCAACCGTGTCTCTCACCTCAACCCAAGTCATGTTGGTATATGTTGTGTCACACTTGTGTCCCTGTACTTCTTTGTCATTGCAGCCGTATGTATATCATACTATACCCGCACAATCTCTAATCTCGCAATTATATCATTGATGATATTTCAGGCACACACCTCTATCAAATCACTATACACACATGCTAGAGGGTCTTATGATTGCCCTTCCAGACATGACCTTTAGAGGACTCTAGAAATTCATGTACTATCCAGCCAACTGTATGAGTTCTTTATCATACCTATCTGTGTACTCATGTCTGTACACCCAGTTGTATGATCACTTAGTCATACCTGTTTGTGTACCCACTCATACCACTCGCTCGGATGCTCACCTCGGACATGAGGCACTCATATCCTAGCCCTCACTCATGGCTTGATCATACCCTTTACTCATCCAAGTCTCATCTCGGCCCTAGGCCTCTTTCCTCAGCGTGTAATAATTTACCTTTCGATTATAATGTACCTCTTTATTCACTTGCTCGGTTATCACATATTCCATTGATCATTCAGACACAACATATCATAGTTAATATATTAATAAATCACACAAAAATACGAATTACTCCTCATAAAGTATAACACAGCCCTAACTCGAGGCTATCTTATAACTAGTCAATTATTACGTTATTTATATTCAAAATTCTGTGATGAGGTATAAGCTGGCCCGCTTGTAAGATTGGGCTCCGCTACAGCGACATTGCTACCGTTACAATAGTCTCGTTGTAGCGGTACTACTCAGGCAGTACTCTGATCGGCTCTTCTCCAAGATTTCCTATGGATCATTTCTTCACAATCTCTCACCCCTTATACCTAGACTACATTGATTCGACACTGCAATCACCTATCTTCTTCCTCAACCACTAGAAATTGAAATAATAGAACCAACAAGCAGGGGACACAATGTAACAAGGAAAACTTATAGGCTCCATAACCCACTTTTCCCACAATTCAATGATTTTGATACAACCTATGCAACGGTTATATCCCATCCCTCAACATTTAATCTCCTCATTATATAGGAAAGGGTTTATGACTGATCATTCAAAATTATTGTTTGAAAAAGATGGACTCTCTCTATATATATACATACATTAACAACAATTCTCGAGGATCATTACGCATACAATCAATTCACTCTCACACACACATCCATAAACTATTCTTATTGGAACCATAACCTACAAGTTTTCACATTGTGGGAATATCACCTCCCCTTCCCTATTTCCTTCATTCCCAGGCGCTTACCGGTTATAAATATTCAATGACAATTTACTTGAATTTTTTCCATGCTAATCAAAGTTTAACATGGAGGTAAGTAAGCCATAGCCCACCTAGGCACCAATATATCATCGAGACGTTCCCAGTTATATGTTTGCACCGAGTCTTGAGTTCTTGCCAAAAATCATAGCTATGGAGGGTGAACCCCTACCTCCTCTTGCCTCCTAGTTCCTCTTCTTGTTCCAAAGAGTCTACTTCCTATTTTTGGGTATTTTTATTAAACCCCCTTTTGAGAGAATAGGTTTTTATAATCCTAACTGAGATAGGATTGCGGGATTCTTGTTTGCATCATTGTAACACCCCAAAAGTCCATAAGATCAGACCTAAGAACTGAAATGAAGAGAAAGAAAAATTTTCACCAGGTCACATAATGAATTGTGGAGTTACTTGTTGTATGACCTGATGAGTCATTAAGTGGCCCGTTGTGTACACATTAGTTGGTAAAAGTTTAGACCTCCTGGTGACTTAACAATTTGGGGGACGAGTCATGGTGCCACCTCACGACTCATTATATGAGTTATTATCCTGGAAGGATGGTCAGATGGAAAACTTCCATTGGTGACAACAAATTGAGGCAACAGTTCATCGTGACACATAACGAGTCGTTAGGTGTCTCATTTGGAGTGATGAATGAATTTCTTTGCAGGGACAATTAGTGGAACCAATGATTCATTGGTTTACCTAATGAGTCATTGTTATCATTTGTTTCCAAGTTCTAGTGACTGAAATTTTAAGCCCAAGACCAACGACTGGTCATGACGAGTCATGGTCGCAATCAACGACTCGTTGTGTGACCTGTTGGATCCTTTTAGGCAGTTCTCTAGACTTTCTCCCAGGGGCATTTTTGTAACTTTGAGCTACTTTGGTTCCTAAACTACGTTGTTTTGGGATAAATTAGTAGAGGTTAAAGGGGGTTAGTCGATCCTTCTCCCTCACTTCTCCCAAAAATCTCTCTGAAACATTATGAAAAAGAAAAAGGGCAGACTTCTCAGAGTAAAGCAAGGGCAATCAATCTTTCTTCCCAGATTCTCAAGGACCTACTCAAGGATCCTTGTTCAGGTATGTGGGATTTCAATAAGGAAATTTCTTTTTGATCTTGGGCAGAATTATATGCCCAAGTGATACTCAAATGCTTCATTTCGTCTTGTTTATCTATCGTTATTTGTGCATTATCATATAATTTGTAGTTAAAATGTGAATTTATACTAACCAACATGATTAGTGTTGTTTTGCAGGAAAAATACAATTTTA
>JACEIK010008395.1:15887-29173 GCA_018107945.1 Datura stramonium | reverse complement strand
ATCAGAATGGAAAATAAATACATAAGATTTCATTCGAGTAGTACAGTTCAAGAAAAACATGAAGTAATATTCATAATTGAAACATAAGGGTTCAAGATTTTCAAAACTGTTCATAAACTAGTCATAATCATAATTATAAGCGAAACCTTGTAAATAATAAATTGAGAAATTGTATCATAAACGTGATCATGCATAAAAAATAAGAAATAATAGAAGGACTCGTTATAACTGACACCATCATGAGAGAGCTTACATGATGTCTCAACTATCTCGCGCAAGTGGGCAGAGCCGTCCTAAGCTTTCCAAGGCAAGGAACGATATGTGGCATGATATCACTAGTAAGGACCTCGTAGGGTTAAACCTAAATATATATAACTATGTTGGCATGTAGTTCTGAGACCTCGAGATTTTCCTGAACACGGGCCTACTCGGTGCTAGACAATACTCTAAAATATATGCACATGGCTCATATTAAAATATCATGAAATCATAAATGAAGTTTATGGTAGTTTAAATCATAATATTCGTGAACATACTTTAAATACGTGGGCTAGCCATGAAAGAAGGCCCTTGATTCTACCATAAACTTAAACTTGATAATCGTAAACGTCATGTGTACTTGAGAAAATTATCATATTTGAAATTCATAAATTCATGAAGATTTCTTATATAAAATCATGCATCATAAATCATAAAACATAAATTAGGTCTTGAGAGAACTGAAAACATAAAAGGATCATAGAATCTCACAAAAAAGCATTTAGCCCTAAGAGTTTATAATCATACTTGTAACATAAGGGACCATAATTTCATGAGAACTTATAGGAATCATAAAACCCCAATTATGGAAATCATAAATCTGTGTCTATTCAGCTATACCCATAAGAGAATCATGAAGAATTTCATAACACAACCTAAATCCCAGAATTTCGGAAATGGGGCTTAGGGAATGGGTGATCATGAATTTTTATAAAGAAGGAGCATGAGGGTGAAAGAATCCATAATTGATAAGCCCGTATACCTGGAATTGACAATCAATAATTATCCTTGAAACCCCACTTGAATTTAGGAAGAACTTGAGCAAGAACCCTAGAAAATCTTGAGAAGGTTTTGAGAGACTTGATCTCCAATTAAGAGTGTTAGGAGAGGAATGGATGATCTAAGGTGGATAATACCCTTAAAACACTCTTTCCTAAGCTTAAAATGATATAGTATAGGATTTAAAAGAATAGGAAATTACAAAATTGCCTCTGAGAATCAGGAAAAAACTGAATAACTGGGCGATCTGAAGGTGACAGTGACGGCCCGTCAACCACCCGATCCATTACTCTTAAGAAGATCGACCAATACAAACCCCCTTACTGATGGTAGAAGTGACAGGACATCACTTCATCGATGATCCGTCAAGTCTTCCGTCACCCCTAGGTCTGGAAACCTTCCTTCGACAGTTCAAACGACAGTCCATTGCTGGGCTGATAGACCGTAATACTCACCGTCAAGCCACAAATCCCTAGGTGATGGAATATCACTCTACTGATGATTATTATTTTCACTGTTGGAACTACGACGCTTGCTCAATGGGCTGTCACTAGGTTGACGAGCAGTCGGTTCCTCCATCGACCTCTGCACCAGATCTGCAATTTCAGTTATTTTTCTTTAAAAGGCTATTTCGAGGTTTGAGGTGTTACAACACCAGCATTCACTATATCAGCAATATATTCACAAGGTATGGAGGCGAATTATACCCACTTACCACAAGATAAAGAGCAGAATCAGGATTATTACAAGTAAGATCCATGCTTTCAAGCTTCCAACCGCTATGATTATTGGATGTTACAAATGCATGGTCAAGATGACCAATGTGGTTAGGATGAACAATGAAATCATATTTAAAATTAGATATTCGACCCTACATTTGATCAAGAGAGCTTTAGGCTAGAAAATATGCTCACTCGGGTATTATAGAATCAAGAGAAAAAAGAGGCCACTCTCAAGGGTATGACTAATATGATGAGTGCTCATACACAGAGTTATTCCAAAGACTTGATCACCATATGAGTCACATTCTTGAACAAGATGAACAGGAAAATATTGATTTGATGATGCTTATGTGGGTGATGAAGAAGACTATTTCACTTCAGCTGTAACAACTTAGAGTGGTAAATTGTTGCACTCAAGACTTGAAAAGCATATATAGAAGGGAAGACTATTGAGGAAGATGAAACAAGTCTCCACCATGAGGTACCACATGAGGAGGTGGTGGTTGATAATTCTGCTGAAAAGGAGACTAAGTATGAAGTGGTGGAGGTCTCTACGCCTTTATCACAACTTCCTAATCCTCCTCCTCATTTCCCTTAAAGGCTGCTAAAGAAGAAAGGTGATCCTAGAACTTTCACTATTTCATGCATAGTGGAATAACAAAATTTCACCAAAGCTTTGTGTAACAATGGGCGAACATCAATTTAAACTCCATTTCCATCTTCAAGAGCATCGAACTAGGCAATCCTCAACCTACTAGCATAAGACTACAAATGGAAGACCAGTCAATCAAAAGATCGATTGGGATCATTGATGATGTGTTGGTGCTAGTTGGAAAGTTCTTGCTCTTAATTGGTTTTATTTTTCTTGACTATTTTGTTGATGTTGAGGTCCCAGTTATTTTAGGGAGATCATTCCTTGCATTGGCAGAGCTGTTATAGACTCAAAACAAAATAATATCAAGATCCGAGTGGATGATGAAGAGGCCATATTTGAAGCTAGTAAAGGAATGAAGTTGCCTCGGGAATACACATGTATATAAGTTATTGATAAGCTAGATGAAAAAGAGGAAGCACAACTCCTAGGAGTGGAGGAAAGTGACTTGGATAGAGTCTTGGCAATTATTTTGGGAACTTATGATGCAGCTGATGATGCAGAAGAATATGATGAAGTAGTGAACTCACTTGAAGGGGCTTGGATATTATCCTTACAAGCGAAGAAAGATTTTACTTGACCTCAAAAATCGATCAACTCCTCCGGCGAAGCCTTCTATTGAAGAGTCCTAAAATTTGGATCTCAAGCCACTGCCCGCCCATTAGTGCTACAAATTCTTGGAGCCCAAAGATACTTTGCCAGTTATGGTTTCCTCTTTCCTTATGTCACGATCCGAACGGAGGCCCGGATCGAAACACGGGACAAGGAGCCCCGAAAGACTCCAAGTCGATCTACGGCATGAACATACATCTAACTCAACTGATAAAACTGAAGAATCAACAGATAATCATAGCGGAAGTCTAAATTGAACATAACATTAGAATACACAATCTGAAGTTGATTACATCCGTTGTCTGAAAAGCCTCTAAACATGAAGAGTTGATGGGACAAGACCCCAACTAACTCAATAAAGCTAAACCTGAAAATACATAAAGGAAATCTGAATCACTCTAGTACTCGAGAGATGAGGACTCACCAACAATGTAAGATGCTAACTCTGAAGACTGACTATGAACGGGGCTAAGCCGGAGATCCAGGTCCTGTATAATGAAAAGATACAACATAAAGTATGCGGTTAGTACGTGGGATGTACCGAGTATGCAAGGTAAGTTAAACCACTTAAGTGAGTAAAATCATTTAAGAACATGCATAATGTTAAACATAAACAATAAGGATCTGAGAGTAGGGCTTGCATGCATTCTTTCTGAAATCATGATTTCATCGTAACATAATAAAACATTATAACAGAATTGATTGGCTCAAAGATGAAATCTGATAGTCAGGAGTAAAACTGAACATTGAGTCAAACTTGCTTTAGAATATATATATAGAAATCTAAAGAATGATAAACATGCATAACTTAAATTATGAGGAACAATGGGAGGATCTTCTTTTAACCGACATACTACGACAGAGCTTACGTGGTCCCAACTATCACACTAAAGTAGGGAGATCCGTCCAAAGCCTTGCTAGGGCTAGGGATGATACTAGGATATCGATATCAAGCTCGTGGCCCAATCGGGGCAGGGGATAGCTCACAAGGGAGGTCCCGAAATAATATATAAGAATGAATCTACGTTGGCACGTAGTTCTGAGGCATAGGGTGATTGACCCTTAGCCTACTCAGTGCTAGACACTACTCCCAAAACATGCATATTCTCTCCATTGTTCTTCAATGAAGTTCAACATCATCTATTGAAAAGCTTAATAATCAAATACATCTCAAATATGAAATCATGCATATCAGAAGCTTTAACTCAAACCATACCACAAGATGAAAGATAATTGAGAGTCTTCGCTCCAAAATCATGTGGTAAGACTATTTCGGAAAATCATACATCATTATTGAACATGTGGGCATTGCGCAATACTTTCTCATGCTTGAAATTACTCAATTTACATCAAAAACATGATTATAAACATCAGTAGCTTCAAAACATGCTTTTCATCATAATATCTCATCATAATCATACATTCATCACAAATCTCATCCTTCATGAACTTCTCATAAATTGACTTTTTAAATTCATAAAACATGAAACATGCTTTTAATTGAAAACAGTATAAAACTTGCCCATGATTTATAATTCAATAGTTGAAACATATTTAAATCATACCCATGTAGAGAAATTAGGAATTTTATGTATTGGGTTAAAACCCCATAGATTAGACGTAGGAATTAATGATTAGAGAGGGATTGGGCATGGGTGTGAAAGGATTCACCCATTCATAACCCTACATACCTTATTAAGGATGATTCTTACACTTCTCTGATTTCCCAAGAGGAATCAAAGAGAAATTGAAGAGGAACAAGCTTCATCACCCCCTCTAACCTTCTATCTTTGCATGCATGAATGAATATATCCTAAAGTGAACTTAACCCTCTTAAAAGACATCATTCATAACTTAAATCGACGAAGTTTAGGCCTTAGGATCTTAGAAATTATGGAAAAACCCTTACTAAATTCGCAGAAACTAACTACTAGGTAGTCTCTACGAGGGACATAACGACTCATCACCTTGGGCCACGAATCGTGAAATCATCCGTCATGTACACTATATAGAAGTCGTCTAGGGCTCGCAACGGGAGACTTCATGATTCGTCATTGGGTGACCACGACTCATGGAACCACTCGTCTTGTACACTTCCTATGATTTTCAATTAACTTCCATCAGCTGACCACGACTCACCCCATGATTCATGGTGACTGACCAAGACTCGTGGTCCCGTCCGTGGGGATTCCACTTCTCAAATTCCAAACCCAACTCCTAAGCCTCACCACGAGTCACGTCATGACTCGTGGGATGCTCTCATGGGTCACCTCACGACCCGTCCTGATACTGATGCTAGTTTAATCTTTTTCTCTGTTTCAACTCTCGGGTCTGATCTTTGGGCTTCCAAGGTATAACAATATCTCCCCCTTGGGAGCATTCATCCTCGGATGTTGGAAAACATACAGAAAATAAGAGAAATGCAATCATCACATTTAAATACTGATCATTTAAGCTAATAACTGACAGAATGACTATCTATGATTTAAACTACATAGCTAAACTGATTTCACGAATCACACATACGTCCATATACATACAATAAACTTGGACATATGAACTGAACATGAAAACTAAATAGAGTTTAGAGAAAAAATGATACCTCAAGATGGAACTGAGCCGATAGAGAATAAATGTGGCTATCTAGCCATCTTATCTGCTTCGGCTTCCCACGTAGCTCCTTCAACATGATGATTTCCCATAACACTTTCACTGAGACTACTTCCTTTTTCCTTAGCCTTGGAACCTGACGATCCAGTATTTCTACCAGAACCTCCTCATAACTAACACTGTCCTTCACACTAACACTGTCCACCAGGACAACTAAAGCTGGATCACCCAAACACTTCTTTAAGAGAGATACATGGAAAATAGGATGCATAGAAGCTAATTTTGAGGGCAACACCAATTCATAAGCCACCTTGGCAACACGTCTCACAATCCTGTACGGGCCGACATAGCAAGACTAAGTTTCCCTTTCTTTCCGAACCTCATCACTTCCTTCATGATAGATACCTTCAGAAATACCCAGTCACCAACTTCAAACTCAAGTTCTCTTCTTCTCACATCGGCATAGGACATTTGGTGACTCTGAGCTGTTTTCAACCTGTCCCTTATCAACTTGGAGTAATTCTGAAAACTTTTACTCGATGGGGTTCCGGTATACCGAGTGAATTTTCAAGAAATAACTTCTTAGAAATGCTTCTTTTAGACCTAGGACTTGTCTCCTAAAGTTAATTTGTGTTTGGACGGCATTTGGTAGCGTAATTGGATGAAAATTTGGTGAGGGTTGCGTCTTCTCTTGTTTCTGGCCGAGGGAGTACTATGAAAATAATTGAAATTGAATAAGGGTTTCTTATATATATACTTAGGTGATGGCAGGGGGTGGCACCCCACGCTGCCCATCTCGCCAAGGGACCCGGCACCTCGCGCTGCCCATCCCGCCTAGGGGGTTGGCGGGTTGTGATGGCCCTTGCGCAGGCCAGCTGGCACATTGCGCTGGCCCTTTGCTCTCTGGTCCCAAACAACCCTACTTTTGAGGCTCTTCCACACACGTCAAGCTATCTTTACTCGACACAACCCACACGTATGCATACTAACCATTAAAAGTTTACAGGGTGTAACAAGACTCCCTGAGTGAGTCACTCCTCCTCCTCATCATCAGCAGCTTCAGCTGCTCTTGTGGCGCCATCAAAGCCATCCTCTCCTATATTCTTAGTGTCATCCCCCAAGCAATCAAACAGATTATCAATGGGGCCTCAAACTGTAGGAGCAGCCATCGCAGTATCGAGAGTGCTCATATCAGGCACTTCTATAGGTGTCCAACTTTTCCACTCCCTCACCTCGGTTCGGAGAGAGGTGATAGCCCCCTCCACTATATTCACCCATTTGCACAAAGTTGTAAGGCTTTCATATATTTATTTCAGCTCCTGCTTTCTAGTTTGATCAACGAGTATAGGGAGGCTCCTAGCCAACTTTTGGAGTTGGCTTTCGTGAGAGTTGGTCATTTCTACGAGTTTGTGGAGACCACTTGGTTGGGAGTATGTTGGAAGGGGTGATGCTCCCCTAAGAGGTGTGTCATTGGAGGTTTGGCTTGTAGCTTCTTGGTGAGATACGTTCTAATCTGGGGCATGTGGCGACTGCTCCAACCCATGGGATAGTGAACCCTCTGCCCAACCTAAAAGTTTGTATTCACTTCTCTTAACTGCGGGTGCCTCGACATCTCTTTTCCTGTCTAAGGCGATCACTCCATAGGCAGGGATAGGGGTGTCACAAAGGAACAAAGACACTCCCGCTTGCAAACACAACTGAGAAATGAGGACATCATATGGCATGGAGGTGCTGGCCTCTCTTGTCTTTCGCTTCATTTGATGGGCCACAATCTCCCCAAAGTTAATGGGGACGCCGGACATAATTCAAGCTATGAGAATTGTCGTCTCTAAGCTGAACCACTATTCATTTTTAGAGGAAATGATGAAATCCAACCATAATTTGGCCTCGAACTTTAGATCTTGGCGAGAAATTTCGCCACCTGTGGAAGCCCATAGAGGAGTGTCAACCTCAATGATAGGGGCTATCCAAGTGAACTGATTTTTCATGTCCTCAATCTTGGCCATGTACTCTGATCTAGTGTCGATTTCATCTTCCCAGAATAGATAGTTGATCGCTACTGAATTTATGTCCACCTCCACTCTACGTACCATGACTGATGGTAGGTAGGGGACTGCATCGATTTTGCCTTTATGTTTCACAATGTCCTACCTAGCCTGGTTAGGAAGCATAGAACTCTGACACCAAGCTAGGGTAGTAGTCTGGGAGAGGATTAGCGAAAGTGTGCCACTGTCTGTCCGTGAACTGAGCAGTGATGTTGGGCAGATCACTGTGCAGTCCTGCCAGATCAAATCTTTTTTCCACCATTATTGACCGGCCCCGACATATGGCATAGTTCCCTTTCATGTCGGGCACACAGAATATGATGGCCTCCCTAGAGTTGGCGGGTGTTGTAGAGGCCTTGGCTTTGCCTTTCCCTTTGGTGGTTGAGGAGGATGGGGCCTTGCCTTTTCTGGTGTTCCTAGATGAAGACATTTTTCTGCAAGCATGATGTTAGTGGCAGCCACAACGCGTTGAAATGAAATAACTAACATTACACTAAAATTGAAATTAGAAGCAAAGATGCAAAATTATCTTTCAAAGATTTAGCAGCACCGGCAAGCCGCAAGGTGGTATCTGTGGTCCGCCGCTGACTCGCCAGTGGAAAATAGTAAACTAGGGCAGAAGGCCTTCCATCGGTGACAAAGCGGCGAGTCACCGGTCCCGATCCGCAAACCGCTGATGTAATGCAAGATGGAATCAGTGGACTGAAGCCACCATTAGATCAAACCGGTGTTCCATTTGTGTTTCACCGAACCTGACCGACGAATAGCCGATAGTCGTCATCCCCAAAGAATTCCCATGAATTTCAATGGAACCATTTCGCACGCACTTACTCACATCATACCAAACATCAACTCTACACATGAAAAAAGACTAAAATGATGAATTACCCTTAAGAATAAGTCACCCATCTATCATAGGACAAAACATGAATTTTTAGTACATTTGGGTTACTCAAACTTCACCACATTTACGTCTACACAATAATCACAAAATATACTTTTCGTTACAAAAGAGCATAAATGGTTGTTGTTAACAAATATCCCGACGGATGTCGGGGTCGAATCCCACAGAGACTAACAAATGATATGCACAAGTGTTGTTTGAAAAATTGAATATAGTTCCCACCACTCGAAAATAACAAAAAATTAAATATTTTGGGGGAGACATGATGTTAATAACAAGGTATAGATTCGAACTCAGCTGATTAAAATAGCAAAATAACCAAAGTTGTCGACAATAATGAAAGAACTAGAGGTGTGGTGTAGATGATGTGCTAATTAAATAAGGTCATGCTAGATCATCTCATTAGTTCAAATTGTAAACAACTTTGGGCAGGTGGGTATTCGATGTTTTTCAACCTCATAAATGCCTCTTGCTAGAGTTCTTTCAAACTACTAGACACAATTAAATCAACCCAATCAAGTTTGGATTAATAGTTGTACTAATCTCTAGCTATTAGCTATTAATTAGGAATGAGAATGTGGGTTTGACTATGTCTAGGCCAATACCACCACATCACATTCATGTCCACCATTAAATTCTCTCCCAATACTCAATTCTTCTCTTTCAAGCAAAAATCAAGTGAGAAAAATAGACCCACATTTGCAACTACGGATCTTCAATTACAAATTGGAGAGAACTTAACAAATTTACAATAATTAAATAATATTGAGATGAATCTAACAATACCCAATCTAATTAAGCATTCATCACCACACACATCTAGTTAATGATTTTAAATAGATACTCATAGTAAATAATTTCAAAAGTATATTTAACAATAAACTCATTGATTTCAATAATAAGAGTAGAAAAATCAAATCTATCAATAAGTCTTCAACAATGATAGTACCTTGCTATAGAGGAAGAAGAAGAAAAAGAAAAATAATCTTCACAATTTCCACCAATAGAATTCTACTTTCTTCTTCTACAAAGAGAATGTTTTAAAAAAGCTAAAAGTTAAGATCTGATAGGTACAGAGTAGTTCTCTCCAGAATATATCCAAAAATAGGGTACCCAAAACTCTCTTTTTCAGTATTGGACACATTTGCCCCCATTCGGGCATTCTAGTACTTGCGAGAGTACCGACAGTTCACCAGTTGTATTTTGCGAACTACCGGCTATAATTGAATGCTCCTTTAGTGAATTCCAGTGTCTTTCGATGACTCATCGGTCTCCAACCATGCTCCGTCGATTTCTTTCTCTGCGATCCAGCACTTTCAGGTGTCAGTAGGCAATTTAACCGCCGAGTTGCTGGCTGATGTCCACGACCACTAGTTTCTTTAGTTCCCTAAGACAGTGGTCTTCAGAATTTGGCCGGTGTTTTGCTGGTCTTCTCCAGTGAAGCACCGATTTTCACTTGATTCCCTTCTTTTTACTTCCTTTCTTGCTCTTTTTGACAAGTAAGATATCTGCACTCAAAAAGGAAAAATGAGCATAAAATCCATCTAAATGACTTTAAAACTAAGCTAAAGCTCATGTTTAAAATCCTAATGAGTTGGTAAATTACCTACAATCATCTATCAGTACTAAATTCAGTATCTTCAGTTATTAGGTCCTTTAGGCTCTTAGGCCCTTTCTGATAAATTTTCTTTCTTAGCCTTAAGACACCAATCTTGAGCTAATTAGTCCAATTTGATATAACTAGAATTTCAATTGGGAGTAGTTCTTAGCTCCGGCTGTCTAGGCTTCAGTGCACCGAGGTTCCCAAAACTACCTGTCACTGTAGCTCTTTAGCCCAAACAGGCATTAGTTGAGTGATCACACAACCATGCCTTTATACCCTGAGAAGGTATATTAGCTCCTTTTGATGGGGCGTATACATCGAACTCCACATTTAGCTCACATGGTTATATGTCGGTTAACAGACTCTCTCATAGTATAATTCATTCTCAGATTTTAGAAGATGTTTACGACCCTTATATTAGTTCTACCAGTTTCCAGTACTCTTAGGTTTCAACTTAGTTACAGTATGTCTAATTATAGTCAGGATCACTTTATATATTTTTGTATGTTTATTTATAATATTCTTTCAGCATGATTATGTTCTTCAATTTCTTGACCTCGCATACTTAGTACATTTAAAGTACTGATGCATTATTTCCATGCTATATCATTTCATGATATAGGCTCAGGCTCAGCAATGGGGTAAGCATCTTTTTCAGACTTAGTACAACAGAGTACCATTAGTGAGTCCTCATATTCTGAGGGCCAGAGTTTTTATCTTCAGTACTTGTTATTTTTAGTTCTATCTTCAGATATTAGAGTTAGCTGGAGGTTTGTCCCAACAACTCATCAATTCTTTTAGAAGGTTTTAAGAAAGAATATGTTAGTTTCAACTTGAGTTTCAGTATCTGATCGAATATTAGTAATTATCAGATGTCTCTTATGTATTCAATATTTGGTTATTGTTTAAAATAGCTTTCGCTTAATATTATCTTACAGTAGATTAGTCTTAACAGAATTATGCTTTACCATGGGTTTGCTTGGGGTCACTTGTAACCCTAAGTACTGTGTCGCATCCAGGGTGTAAACTCAGACTGTAAAACATCTAATAGTGTTGATTGTTGTAATGATTTCCTAGTAGAGAGTAGAGTTGATTAGTCTATTAGATATTCATGTGCCAATATATGGTGAGAAATATTCTAGTTATTCACTTATTGTGATCACACACTAGAACTTTCCTGTTTACTCATGCCTTAGCTTGAGATTGACTTTGGGTTGTAGAAATGAACTTAGGCCTTCTTTGTTCTTCAAAAGCCTCACTTGCTTAAATAAGCCAACCAAATGATGCATGTATCTCTATTCTCCCTCTTTGAGCCTATCACCCTTTTTCTTGATCAACCATAATGACACCGAAATCAATTCTCAAGTTGATCCACTTTTGAACCCACTATCCTTGACATTATGAAATATGATGAAGATATAAAAAAAGTGTAAGTTGAGGGTGATAAGGTAAAAAGAGAAAGAAAAGGGCAAATGAGTTGTATCACTGCCCAAGGTATTTTGAGTAAGAAAAGAAAAAGAAAAAGAAAAGAAAGAAATAGAAAAAGAAAAGAAAAAAAGGGAAGTAAATTGTCACGCCCCGCCTTGGGGGGATATGACTGGCACCTGGACTGCTAACTAGTGAGCCTAAGCACATCTGGTGNGTTAGTATAAATTCACATTTTACTACAAATTACATGAGAATGTACAAACATCGATGGATAAACAAGACGAAATGACGCATTTGAGTATCACTTGGGCATAAATATCTGCCCAAGATCATGGGCTACTCTCATGAGTCACCTCATCACCCATCGTGATACCTGGTTCCAATTTTGAGTTTTTCTCCATTTTGACTCCCGGGTCTGATCTGTGGGCTTCCGGGGTATAACAAATATATTTGGTGTAAAACCCCCTTTAAGAGATAACAACCTTAAAAGCTTAAATACGAGCATTATTTTTTATCTTGACCTTATTCCCTATGGGATTGACCCCAACCTTTGTTGGGTTATATATTGACAACGCCCGCATCATACTTTTACAAGAGTGTAATTTGAGCGTTATCAACTGAGCGAACCATATAGACTCTAGAGGATATGTTGAGAGCTTGGTGATTGAAATCAAGGGAAAATGGGATGATCACCTAGCTCTCATTGAGTTTGCATACAATAATAGCTACCACTCCAGTATTCAGATGGCCTTATTTAAGGCATTATATGCTAAGAGGTGTAGATCTCCTATAGGGTGGTTTGAGGTTGGTGAAGTGATGAATTGGTAATTTACCAACTCATAAGGCTCTTAAGCATGAACTTTAGTTTAGTTTTCAAGTCTTTAAATGGATTTTATGCCCTTTTGCTTTTTTATGTGCAGATATCTGATTTGGAGAAAAGAGAAATAAAGGGAGCAAAAAGAAGGGATTCAGGTGAAAATCGGCGCTTCACTGGAGAAGACCGGCGAAACACCGGCCAAGAGCTGATGAACACTACCTCTGGGAATGATATAAATCAGCAAACGCAGACTTCAACTGGTGATTCACCTGTCCTTTCGCTGAATGACACCTAAAAATTCTGGATCAAAGAGAAAAATTAGCGGCACGCGGGTGGATACCGATGTAACACCGAAGGAATCGCCTATGTCTACTGGAACTCACTGGATGTGAAATTAATTAGAGACAGCGGTTCGCGGAATCTAACCGATGAACCGCCAATACTCCCGCAAGTGCCAGAACGCTGATCAAGGATAAAAATGTCCATCACGAAAAAATAGATAGATGGATACCCTACTTTTAGATATATTCTGGATAGAAGTACCCTGTACTCATGAGATCTTAACTTTTAGCTTTTAGAACATTCTCTTGGTAGAGAAGAAAGTAAGAATTTAATTGGTGGAAATCGAAAAGAATTATTTACTCTTTCTTCTTCTTCTTCCTCCATAGAAAGGTACTACCATTGTCAAGACTTTTTGTTGAATTTGATTATGCTACTCCTATTATTGAATTCAATGAGTTTATTATTAAATGTGCTTTTGAATTTCTTAACTATGAGTAGCTAAATCATTAACTAGAGGTGTGTGGTGATGAATGCTTAATTAGAGTGGGTATTGCTAGAGTCATCTCAATATTG
>JACEIK010008395.1:0-12642 GCA_018107945.1 Datura stramonium | reverse complement strand
TTTGCTCGATTTCATGCTTTCTTTACTCACATGAGGTACCTACAAAGAATTCAAGAGAAAGGGCATAAAATCCACATAAATGACTCAAAAACTAAGAAAAAACTCATGATTAAGAGCCTAATGAGTTGGTAAATTTCCAACTCATCAAACCCCCAAACTTGAACCATTGCTTGTCCTCAAGCAATGAAATTCTTTACAGTTGAGCAAATGAACAAAATGCTATACATGAGTTTTTTGCATCAAGGGCCAATCAAGATATTCTTGCAAAAGAGGCCATTGCTAAAACTTAGGGTACTATGGTAGTTATACATAAATTCATCAATCCGCAAGACAACCCCAAACATTATACACCAAATCAAGAAAAACAGATAAGACTCAAACCATGTTGCACAATCTTCAATAGGTAACCAAAATCATTAAACATATCTTGCATGCATTCATTTCATTCAAACGCAAGGGGCGTACTTCCTCAAAATAAGTTCAAAGAGCATCTCAAGTCATTGATAATTCACATTCAAAGCTTGCCTTAAAGTTCGCTACCCGCTTGCCTTAATCATACCTCTCTTTGAAAATGATTTTAAGCATGTACTCCAAGGAAATTATGCCACTCACAAGAAGAGAGAATCCAACACACATTTTTCTTTTAGCATTTCACAAAATGGGATAATAAGATAAGACAAATGCACTCACTCTCACAAACAAATTCAAGTGCATTCAAATTGACCCATAGGCTTGCCCTTCATGTATATCGCCACTAATGTAGTGTTGCTACACTCAAAATCAATTAGGACTTGTGGGTCATAATGAAGACTAGGGGTCAGGGTAGGATAACTGTTTAGCTTTTGGTGACTAAAGCCTCCTTAATGCCTTTACATACACTTGTAACATCCCATCATCTTTTTGAGATTACTCCACCTTAATTCTCCTTGATCATAATCTTCATCATTTGTGTATCACAAGCCACCCTTATAACACCAATGAACTTCACATTTAGCCTTATATATGCAAGAGATAGCACCTTTTTACTATTCTTTCTCTTTTGATGATTCGAGGTCTTTCAACCCATTGATCCATTCATCTCATCACAATTTTGGTGCTACCTCACATTGAACTCTCATTTTCTCCCCTCCTCTTGCAAACCCCCAAACTTAGGCTTTTGCCTCATCTCACATTCATTTCCTTATCGCTCTCCAATTCATGGGAGTCAAGCCCCATTTTTTTTCATTTTATCACTAGCAATTAGGGAGGATGAGTGCCAAAAAGAAGGATTAATAAATGGTTATTAGGCTTGTAATATGATTTCCAAAGAAAGGGCCAAGGCTCAAAAGTTGGCTATCAAAGATTAATATTCAAGGAGGTCCTTTTGGGTTAAGTGACTAACAAAAGAGGGCCTAAGATCATGTTCTAAGTGCAACCACATCTATCATTTCGCATTGAATCACACTTAGGACAAGTTCTAGACAATCATGTATACACAAGAATTAAGACAAAAACCTCACCACACAAGGCATCACAATCCAAGGAGTTCACACACTTCTTTTGTCACATTAAGAGGATGACTTTTAACGAGCTAGTTACGAATCAACAAGCCAAGCAAGGAATATATAATTCATGATAAGAGCATGCTCATTTTCACATTTAGATACCCCTCTTTTCTTTTCAAAATTCATGCACAATGCCAAACAAGAAATGTTGGTGGTACCTCATCAAAGACGTGCACAAAAGACTCTACAAGAAACTAGACTTGACATTTTCCCTTAAGAAAGTTGCCTCTCAATCTATCATTGGGAAGTGCCAACACAGTTCGACAATAAAAAGAAAAGACAAAGAAATTGCTCATTGTGAAAGAACCGTAGTATAAAGAAAACCCTTGGAGTTTATTCAAATACTACTATCTAAAAAGGTGATACTGCTAACAAGTAATGATGATTTATCCTTAAGAATGACGTCACCCAATCTATAATAGGGCCATATCATGCATCACTTAACAAGTGGGCTACTCAAACTTCACCCCTAACACAAATAAAACATTATCCTCAATGCACATGGTAAAACAAAGCAAGAAAGGAATAGGTGAAAGAACTTCCTAGGCCTTCTGCTCATAACCGGCGTTCCACTGGAGTTTCACACCTTTAAACTGGTGTTTCACCGAGCTAACGCAGATGTTCCACTGCTTAAGCATTTTTCTTTCAGGCCTTCTGTTTGACCTCTGCGTTTCACACATTTGGACTTGTGCTTCACCGGTTTAGCGTCGGTTGCTCAATTTGGATTTGGCTTCTCTCACCTTTATCACATTTCAACCTGTTCCATCCCTGCACAGTCAAAGACAACACCAACATAAAGTAAAACAAAACAAAATGAAAAGTAAGAACAACAATTAAAAACAGTTGGGTTGCGTCCCAAAAAGCGCCTTAGTTAACTCGTCGCTTGACGACTTCAACTTTCACCACTTTTCTCTTCACTTTGAGAATTTGAATTGCACCCCTAGTTTCTTATACATTCTTCTACTCCGCTTGAGGGGTGGTGGTGCAAGAATCAAGGGATCAAGTAATGGATATTGCATATTTTGTTTCTTGGCCCTTAAAGGAGGGAGGTGCTTTGGCCTTGTTGGCATGGAATACTCTAAGATGAAGCCACCTTGATCTTCCTCCTCAACTTCCTCGATTGACTTGGTCTCCTTAGTCTCCATTTTGTCAACCAAGTTCAATGTTGAAAAATGATAAGAGGGCGGTCTAAGTCGCTCCCCTTTTAAGCATGCTTCTTGCTTGAAATCCTCCTTTTCAAGTGCACTAGAGTCCTTGAGTGAGATTTGTTGGATGTCATTTGGAGACTCTAGTGTCACTTCTTCAACCTTGGCATCTTCCATTTTTACAATGTTATTTGGTTGACACACCTCTATGACTTCTTGAAAGTTCACCTCAACTCCTTCTTCATCATCACTTTTAGCTTCCTCCCATGAGTCAAGTTGAACTATGCCCCATTATTCACTTCTTCTTGTTATTCTCCTTAATGTCTCCTCCGCTTTTTCTTTTAGAGATTTAACGCTCTCTTCTTGAAGAGTGGATGATTCCATGGGCATGGAGGGGTTGACTATCACGACCCGAATGGAGGCCCGGATCGTAACACTAGACAAGGAGCCCCGAGAGACCCCAAGTCGACCCATGGCATAAGCATACATCTATCTCAATCAAGAAATTGAATAATTAACAATATACTCATAGCTGAAGTCTACTCAACCATAACATCAGAATACGAAATCCGAAGCTGAATACATACATATGTCTGAAAAGCCACTAAACATGATGAGTTGATGGGATAAGGCCACAACTAACACAACAAGCTAAAACTAAAATACATAAAGAAAAGTTGAATAGTCTTATCCTCGGGAGATGAGGACTCACCCACAACAAGAATGCTAACTCTGATAAGCTGACTACGAGCGGGGCTAAATCTGAGAGTCGGGTCCTGTATCATGAAACATAGAAAGTATGCGATCAGTATGTGGAATGTATCGAGTATGCAAGCTAAGTAAAACCATTAAAGTAAGTAAAATCATTTAAAGACAATGCATTACGTAATACACAAACTTCAATAATCTGAGAGTAGGGCTTGCATGCATTCTTTGTGAATCATGATCTCTTCGTAACATGACATAACATAACTTTATAACATCATAACTAAATTGATTGACTCAAAGCTGAATTCTAACATTTATTAGTAAAGCTGAACATTGAGTCAAACCTGCTTTAGAACATGTATTTACATAAATCTCATGAGTAATGAATATGCATATCGGAAATCATGAGGAACAATGGGAGACTTGTCTTTTAACCGACATATCATGATAGAGCTTACGTGGTCCTAACTATCACACTCAAGTGAGTAGAGCCGTCCAAAACCTTGCCAGGGCTAGGGACGATACTATGATATCGATATCAAGCTCATGGGCCACTAGGGCCAGGGATAGATCACAAGGGAGGTCCCAAGTAATATATAATAGTATCAACCTATGTTGGTGCGTAGTTCTGAGGCATAGGGTGATTGACCCTTAGCCTACTCGGTGCTAGACACTACTCCCAAAAATATGTGTATGATCTACATCATTGTATAACGAAGCTCAACATCGTCTATTGACGAAGCTCTATAATCAAATACATCTCAAATATGAAATCGTGAATATGAGAAGCTTTAGATCAAAACATACCACAAGCTGAAAATATAATTGGGAGCCTTCGCTCCAAAACCATGTGGTAAGCTATGCATAGGAAGACTTAACTCAAAACATACCACAAGCTAAGAATATAATTGGGAGTCTTTGCTCCAAATCAATGTGGTAAGCTTAATTCAGGAAAATCATCATTCATACTTAACATGTGGGCATTTCCCAAAGCTTTATCATACTTAGAAATACTCAATTTTCATCGAAAACATAATTATAAACATGGGTAGCTTTAGAACATGCTTTTCATCATAATATCTCATCATGATCATCATTTATCATAAATCTCATCTTTTATGAATGTCTCATCAATGGGCTTTTAAATTCATAAAGCTAGAAACATGATTTTAAATTAAAAACATTATAAAAATTACCCATGCTTCATAATTCGACAATAGAATCGTAATCAAATCATACCCATGTATAGAAATAAAAGAATCATGCATTTGGGTTAAAACCTCATAGATTAGACTTAGAATTTCATACTTTTAGAGAGGGAGTGGGCATGGGTGTGAAGGGAATCACACATTCATAACCCTACATACCTGTTAATAGCTGATACTAACATTTCTTTGAATGCCCAAGAGAAAATTGAAAAGAAATTGATGAATGCTAAGCTTGATCACCCTCTCAAGTATTCTATCTTGTATGCATGAATGAATGAGGCCTAAAATGAACTTAACCCCTTTAAAAGTCACTATTCATAACCTAAAACATCATAGTTTAGGCTTTAGGAACTTAGGAATTACGGAAAAGCCCTTACTAAATTTGCAAAAAATAACTGTTAGGCAGTCCTAACAGAGGACTTAGCGACTCGTTGCTGAGGGTCATGACTCGTGGAGTCGTACGTTGAGTGACTATTTTATCTGATCTTCTGGGTTTGTCACAGGCAACCTAATGACTCATTACTGGTGACCACGACTCGTGGTCACCATCCGTGACGTACACTGCCTTCATACCAAATATTTTCTCAAATAGCTGACCATAACTTACCCTATGAATCGTGGGGACTGACCATGACTCATGGGGTCCCTTCCGTCAAGTCCATTGCTCCTTTTCCTTTTCTTTTCTTAATTCTCCTCCCCACGACTGACCCAACGACTCGTGGGGCCTGGCCCCGAGTCGTGGTCATGCCCGTGGGGTATCCTCCTCTCAAGACTTCAATTTTATTTACCTGGACTTCCCCACGAGTCATATCACGACTCGTGGGTTGGTCTTACGAGTCTCCCCATGACTCGTTCTGAGTCTGCTGCAAAATTTTCAATTTTTCCCCGTTTCAACTCCCGAGTCTGATCTTTGGGCTTCCAGAGTATAACAATATCTTCCCCTTGGGAACATTCATCCCCGAATGTTGGAAAACACACAGAAAAGCAGAGATATCCAATTATCATATTCAAATACTGATCATTTAAACCGAAAACTGACAGAATGACAATCTCCGATTCAAACTACAAACCTAAACTGAATTCACGAATCATACATGCATCCACATACATAAAAGAAACTTGCGCACATGAACTGAACATTAAATCTAAATAGAGTCTGAGTGAAAAACTAATACCTCAAGCTGAAACTGAGCCGGTAGAGAATAAATGTGGGTATCTAACCATCATATTCTCTTTGGCCTCCCACATAGCTCCTTCAATATGCTGATTCGTCCATAACACTTTAACTGAAGCTACTTCCTTGTTCCTTAGCCTCCGAACTTGATGATCTAATATTTCCACCGGAAGCTCCTCATAGCTAAGGCTGTCTCTTACACCAACACTGTCTACCAGAACAACTAGAGCTGGATCACCCAAACACTTCTTTAAGAGCGATACATGAAATACAGAATGAACGGAAGATAACTCCGAGGGCAACTCCAATTCATATGCCACCTTGCCAACTCTCCTCACAATCCGGCAGGGGCCAACATAGCGAGGGTTGAGTTTTCCTTTTTTTTCAAACCGCATTATTCCCTTCATGGGAGATACCTTCGAAAACACCCAGTCATCCACCCCAAACTCAAGTTCTCTCCTCCTTACATCGGCATAGGACTTTTGACGACTCTAGCCAATTTTCAACCTATCTCTTATCAACTAAACCTTCTCCATTGCTTCATGAACCAAGTCCGGTCCTATCATAACTACCTCACCAACCTCAAACCACCCGAAGGGCGATCTACATCTCCGACCATAGAGAGTCTTGAACGACGCCATTTGGATACTAAAGTGATAGCTGTTATTGTAAGAAAACTCGATCAGGGGCAAGTGATCATCCCATCCACCTTGGAGGTCCATCACACATGTTCTCAACATGTCTTCAAGAGTCTAGATTGTCCGCTCTGTGTGACCATCTGTTTGCGGGTGAAATGTTATGCTGAGTTTAACTTGAATACCAAGCCCTTTTTGGAATGACCTCCAAAACTGAGAGGTAAATTGAGTACCTCGATCTGAAATAATGGATAAGGGCACCCCATGCAATCGGAACAACTCCCGGATATATAGTTTGGAATAATCTTCCACCGAATTCGTGGTTTTAACCGGTAGAAAATGAGTAGCCTTGGTCAACCTGTTTACCACAACCCAAATTGAATCATATTGTCGACGAGTACAAGGTAGACCTATGATGAAATCCATATTAATTTATTCCCACTTCCAAGTAGGGATGCTAATATCCTGAAGTACGCCTCCCGATCGCTGATGCTCAACCTTTACTTGTAGTTCGAACACTTGGTTACGAGTTCTGCAATATCCTTTTTAATGCCATTCCACCAAATATATTTCCCGTAGGTCACGATACATCTTGGTGGCACCCGGATGGATAGAATACCTGGATCCATGAGCCTCATGCACTATCCGACTCCTCAAATCATCGACATCCGAAACATATAGGCGATGCTGGTACCGAAGCACACCATCTTCCCATTGGTAAAAGACCTCCACCTTCTGATTTTGAACGACTTCCTTCAACTTTATCAAAATCGGGTCCTCATCTTGTCTAGCTTTCACATCAGTCACCAAGGAAGATTCTGATCCGTTCTGCACAACAACACCGCCATTGGTCTAATCGACCAACCTAACTCCCAACTTTGCGAGTCGATGCACATCTTTCACCAACTCCTTTTTCCCCTCATCCACATGGGACACACTCCTCATAGAGAGTCTACTAAGCGCATCCGCTACCACATTAGCCTTACCCAAATGGTAAAGGACACTCATATCGTAGTCCTTGAGTAGCTCCAACCACCTCCTTTTATGAAGATTGTGATCTTTCTGTGTGAACACATATTTGTAAGCTCTTGTGGTCCGTAAATACATCCACGTGGACCCCATACAAATAATGTCGCCATATCTTCAATGAGAATACCACTACGGCCAATTCAAGATCATGGATTAGGTAATTCTTCTCATGGACTTTCAACTGTCTAAAGGCATATGCTATCACTTTCCCATGCTGCGTCAACACACACCCGAGTCCGATTCTTGAAGCATCACAATATAATACGAACCCATTGGTACCCTCGGTTAGGGTCAACACCGGTGGGGAAGTAAGTCGAGTCTTCAACTCTTGGAAGCTCTTCTCACAAGCCTCCAACCATTGGAATTTCACCTTCTTCTAAGTTAACTTGGTAAAAGTGCTGCAATAGATGAGAAACCCTTAACAAACCTCCGATAGTAGCCAGCTAAACTCAAGAAACTCCAAATATCTAAAGGATTCACCGGTCTAGTCCAATTCTTCACCACCTCAATTTTCTAAAAATCTACCTTTATACCCTCACTTGATACCACATGACCCAAAAATGCTCCGAAGTTCATCCAAAACTCGCACTTGCTGAATTTGGCATATAATTGACGATCCTTGAGAGTCTGAAGTACTACTCTCAGATAAGCGGCATGCTCCTCCTCGCTCCGAGAGTATATAAGGATGTCATCAATGAACACGATCATGAACATGTCCAGGTATAGGTTGAACACCCTATTCTTCAAGTCCATAAAAGCTGCAGGTGCATTCGTTAGTCCAAAATACATAACTAAAAACTCATAATGGCCATACCGCACCTGAAGGCTGTCTTCAAGATATCACATTCCCGAACTCTGAGCTGATGATACCCGAACCTGAGATCTATCTTTGAGAAACACTTGACACCTTGAAGCCGGTAAAAAAAAATCATCAATCCTGGGTAGAGGACACCTGTTCTTGATGGTGACTTTGTTCAATTGCCGATGCACATCCGAAGAGAACCAACCTTCTTCTGGAAAAGAGAACTGGTGCACCTCATGGGGACTTGCTCGATCTAATGAAACCCTTATCTAACAAGTCCTTCAACTGCTCTTTCAACTCTTTTAGCTCGGATGGAGCCATCATTTAGGGAGGAATACATATAGGATGCGTGTTGGAAAGAAGGTCAATATGAAAATCAATCTCCCGTTTGAGAGGTTACCTAGAAAATTATCTGGAAAGACCTCTGGGTACTCATATACTATAGGAACGGACTAGATAGTTGGGGTCCCAGACTCAATATCCTTAACCCTAACTAGATGATATACACAACCCTTAGAAATCATCTTCCTGGCCTTAAGGTAGGAAATGAAATGACCTACCGGCACATCTGAACTACCCTTCCATTCTATGACTGGCTCACCCGAAAATCTAAACTCTACTGCTTGGGTTCTACAATTAACTGAAGCATAGCATGAAAATAGCTAATCCATGCCGAGAATAATATCAAAATTGGTCATGGCTAACTCTATCAAATCTGCGGAGTTGACCTTATGAAGAACTAAGACTGGGCAACCTCTATACACCCGTTTAGCTATAACTGAGTCACCTATTGGAGTAGAAACAGAGAAGGGTTCTGACAAGACTTCGGGACTAACTCCGAAGCTATTGGCCACATAAGGTGTCACAAAAGACAAGGTAGCCCCCGGATCTAACAAAGCATAAACATCAATATGGAAAACTCGTAACATACTAGTGACCATATCCGGGGAGACCTACTGCTCCTAACGGGATGCTAAGGCATAAAATCTATTTTGGCATTGATCGCCAGCTGTACTGGTAGATGCCCCCTGATGTGCTGAGTGTGCGGGAGGGGCTACTAAACTAAAAGCTAGGCCTCGACCCCCAACCTGATCCTATCTCATAGCTGGATAATCTCCGAGCAAGTGTTCAGTCTGCCCACACCCGAAATAAGCACTTGAACCTTCCATGCACCGGCCTGTGTGCCCCCAACCACATCTGCGACAAGCTGGGATACTAGAATTTGTGGGTCTGCTGCTCTGACCCCTCGAGCCTGATGCTCGCCCTCTCTAATCATGTCTAGTCCTGGATGGCACACTTAGTTCCGAAGATGCCGGGGCTAACGATCTCTAGTGAGTCTGCGGTCGGTGCCCACCACCGGACCTCGACTGAGAGAATTTGTGGTCATCGGTCTTGACCCTCTTGGCTTCCCTCTCTCTCAGATGTGTCACCTCCATCTGTTGGGCGTACAACACTATCCATGGGAAATCCATTGTCACCTCCATCTGTTGGGCGTACAACACTATCCATGGGAAATCCATATCTTGATGGAGCATAGCATTCCTATAATCCTCTTCCAAATAGCCCGCGACTCCATGGACGAATCTACACACCCGCGCCCTCTGATCGACTTCCAACTCTGGGGCATATTTCGATAGGCGAGTCAACTGAAGTGAATAATCTTGTACAATCATTCTCCATTGCTAAAATTAACGAACTCAGCTGCCTTCAGCTCCCCCATTTCACGAGGGAAGAACCGATCTAGAAATGCAGCATGGAACTCTTCCCAAGTGACAGGACCTGCTCCGGCGACCCTGCTATCCTTCCATTGGCGAAACCAGATATGCGCAACCCCTTTCAACTGGTAAGAGGCCAACATTGCACACTTAACCCCATTTACCCCCATGACTTGGGTGATATTGACAATCTCATCTATAAACTCATGCGGGTCCTCATCTACCTTGGACCCAAGGAACTCCGGAGGGTCATCCTCAAGAAGTATCTGACTCGAGTCGCCGCTGCATTTCCATTTTACGGAACATGCATGACATCCTACTGATTGGCCTGAGCAGTCAAGGATTGCACAAGCAATTGAATAGAGGCACAGAACTCAGCGTGAGCGACTGGCTCCAGTGCCTGGTGCTCCTAAACTGGTGGTGCTTGCTGGTGCCCATTACCGTTGCCATCATTGTGGCCTTCACCATTCCCATTTCTCCTACCATTCATTCTTCAAGGATCCATGATTCTGCAATTGCGAATAACACAAATTAGAAGGATAGAAAGACTTTTCATCGCATGACATAGATCATGAAAGAAGGGAACATTTCCTAAACGTCTTGTAGTCTCTTCGTCATAAGTGTGGCGTGCTTCACACCCATGAAAAAGACTCTACTTAATGCTACTTTCAGACACCCTAGGACACTTCAAACTTATTGGTCTGATACCAAGTTTGTCACGACCCAAACGGAGGCCCGGATCGTAATACAGGACAAGGAGGCCCGAGAGACCCCAAGTCGACCCATGGCATAAGCATACATCTATCTCAATCAAGAAACTGAATAATCAACAGTATACTCATAGCGTAAGTATACTCAACTATAACATCAGAATACGAAATCCGAAGCTGAATACATACATATGTCTGAAAAGCCTCTAAACAAACGAGTTGATGGGACAAGGCCCCAACTAATACAACAAGTTAAAACTGAAATACATAAAGAAAAACTGTATAGTCTAGTCCTCGAGAGATGAGGATTCACCCACAACAAGAATGCTAACTCTGATAAGATGACTATGAGTGCAGCTAAATCTGAGAGCTGGGTCCTATATCATGAAATAATACAACATAGAAAGCATGCAGTCAGTATGTGGAATATACCGAGTATGTAAGGTAAGTAAAATAGCTAAAGTAAGTAAAATCATTTAAAGACAATGCATTACGTAATACATAAACTTCAATAATCTGAGAGTAGGACTTACATGAATTCTTTTTGAAATCATGATCTCTTCATAACATGACATAACATAACTTTATAATATCATAACTGAATCAATTCACTCAAAGTTGAATTCTAACGTTTATAAGTAAAGCCAAACATTGAGTCAAACCTATTTTAGAACATGGATTTACATAAATCTCATGAGTAATGAATATGCATATCTCAAACCATATGGAACAATGGGAGACTCGTCTTTTAATCGACATACCACAATAGAGCTTACGTGGTCCCAACTATCACACACAAGTGAGTAGAGCAATCAAAATCCTTGCCAGGGCTAGGGACGATACCATGATATCGATATCAAGCTCATGGGACATTAGGGCCAGGGATAGCTCACAAGGGAGGTCCTAAGTAATATACAATAGTATCAACCTACGTTGGCGCGTAGTTTTGAGGCATAGGGTGATCGACCCTTAGCCTACTCGGTGCTAGACACTACTCCCAAACACATGCATAAGATCTACGTCGTTGTATAATGAAGCTCAACATCGTCTATTGACGAAGCTCAACAATCAAATACATCTCAAATACAGAATCGTGCATATGAGAAGCTTTAGATCAAAACATACCACAAGCTGAAAATATAATTGGGAGCCTTCGCTCCAAAACCATGTGGTAAGCTATGCATAGGAAGACCTAAATCAAAACATTATCACAAGCTAAGAATATAATTGGGAGTCTTCGCTCCAGATCAATGTGGTAAACTTAATTTGAGAAAATCATCATTCATACTTAACATGTGGGCATTGCCCAAAGCTTTATCATACTTAGAAATACTCAATTTTGATCAAAATCATAATTAAAAACATGGGTAGCTTTAGAACATGCTTTTCATCATAATATCTCATCATCATCATCATTCATCATAAATTTCATCTTTTATGAACATCTCATCAATGGGCTTTTAAATTCATAAAGCTAGAAACATGATTTTAAATTAAAAACATTATAAAAGTTGCCCATGCTTCATAATTCAATAATAGAATCTTAATCAAATCATACCCATTGTCACGCCCCGCCTTGGGAGGCATGACTGGCACCTGGTGCCCTACTAAGACCTAGACTGCTAGACTACTCAGCCTAAGCACTTCTGGTGCCAGGTTGGCTCTAACTCTGGGTTCATGGAACCAACGGGCTATATAACGGCTGTAAATATAGTCTCCAGCCGACTAGGCCCAAAGCCACCTGTAAGACAACAACAGCTAACCAGAACAACAGCAGTATAAAGGAACCTATGCGGGCCGACAAGGCCACCATGCTGACTAGTTTCACTGAAATGCTAAATCAAATGCTAAACTACTCTATGACCGACAAGTTCACCAACTATTAACTGAATAAGGCCCCACACGGCCATCATAAACAAACTAAAACATAGACACAGCCTCACACGACCGGTACAACTAACCACAGGGAATA
>JACEIK010008394.1:45943-63001 GCA_018107945.1 Datura stramonium | reverse complement strand
GGTAGAAATGTTTACCTAAATCTTGTGACTGTATTGGAATCAATTTGGAGCAATTCTGACAACTTCTACTCGGCGGAGTTTCAATTCACGGGGCGTATTTTGAGAAAATAACTCCGTAAGAATGCTCCCTGCAGGCTTAGAACTCTATACCTAAAGTTAATTTGAGTTTGGACAGCATTTGGTAGCATAATCGGATTAAAAACTATTGAATCCCTCGAGTTATACTCTCTCTGGCCGAAGATATATGTTGATAATTGATTTCAAATGAATAGAGGGGCTTTATATATATGCCTTGGTGGTGGATTGGGGGTGCCTCGCGCCATCCATCGTAGCAACCCAGTGTTGCACTGAGCCCCTCAAGGTGCCAGTAGGCCTGGCGTGCCACGCTGGCCAGTGCATTTCTGGCTGGCATGTCACACTGGCCCTGTGCCTGTTGGCCCTGTCCAATCCTACTTCAAAGGCTTTTTCTACATGTGTCAAGCTCTTCTTATTCGTCACAAATCCATGCGTACGCTTACTAATCATTAACCTTTACGGGGTGTAACATCCGCCCCCCTTAGGAACATTCATCCTCGAATGTCATTCTCAGGCTTAAAGGGGGGGTTAACTCTCTTACCCAAGATTTAGAAAATTTTTGGCAAAGTCTCCTCTGTAATATGAACTATCCAGAAACCTGAAACGCAGAAAAGTCCAACATAGGCGCCTCGCAGGACGCTATCAAAACAATTACACAATAAAAAAGGGGTAGCTACGCACAGAACGGATGACATAACCAGTAAAATAACAACTGAACAACAATCTCACGTTAACTGCATAATCTGGATCAATTCTGGAACAGGTGAGGATATCTAGATTTCATATCATCCTCATCTTTCCAGGTCATCTCTTCTTTATTCCTATTCCTCCATAATACTTTGACAAAGGCGATATCTTTTGTTCTCAACCTATGCACCTGCCGATCTAATATGGCCACTGGAACTTCTTCGTAGGCTAACTCCTCAATAACTTGGACGTCCTCGATTGGCACAACTCGAGATGGGTCCCCTATACATTTTCGTAGCATTGACACTTGAAAGATCGGATGAACAGATTCTAACTCTAAGGGTAAGTCTAACTCATAAGCCACTTGGAATATTCTCTAGAGGATCCGATATGGGCCAATAAATCTGGGGATAAACTTGCCCTTCTTACCAAACCTCATTATGCCATTCATTAGAAAAACTTTCATAAATTCCCAGTCATCAACATTGAACTCCAAATCTCTACGCGCATATTAGAGTAAGATTTCTGGTGACTCTGAGTTGTCAGCAAGCACTCTCTGATAAGCTTTACTTTTTCCTCTGATTGGAGGATTATGTCTGGTCCAATTAACTCTAATTGTCCTACTTCGAACCATCCGATGGGGGATCTGCATTTTCTCCCATATAAATCCTCATACAGTGCCATCTGGATTGCCGAATGATAACTGTTGTTGTAAGAAAATTCAATAAGGGGTAAATTCTCAACCCAAATGCCTCCAAAGTCTAATACACACGCCCGCAACATATCCTCAAGCTTCTGAATTATACGTTCTGCCTGCCCATCCATCTGAGGATGGAATGTTGTACTCAAATTAACCTGTACTCCCAAGCCTTTTTGAAACGACTACCAGAATCTAGTTGTGAGTTGTGCCCCCTGTCAGATATGATAGATGTGGGGATAGCATGTAATCGAACTATTTCTCTGGTGTACAATTCAGCATAGTCCTCGACTGAGAAGGTGGTCCTGACTGGCAAAAAATGAGCTGACTTCGTCAATTTGTCAATAATAACCTAGATAGAATCAAATCGGCATCTGGTACGGGGTAATCCTATCACAAAATCCATGTTAATTACCTCCCTTTTCCACATAGGCACCGCTATCTCCTGTGTTAATCCACCGAGTTTTTTATGTTCAGCCTTTACCTGCTGGCAGTTAGGGCATTGTGCTACAAATTCTGCTACACTCTTTTCATTCCAGGTCACCATTAAATCTCTTTTATATCATGGTACATTTTCATCTATCCCAAACGAAGAGAGTAACAAGAGTAGTATGCCTCAGCCATAATCTGTTGGCGGAGCCCTGCTACATCTAAAACGCAAAGGTGACCCCTACATATCAATACTCCATCTTCGGTTATCTCAAAAGCTTATACTTCACCTCGCTGAACTTTATCTCTAAGTTGTGCTAAATGAGGATCTTCATACTGCCGTTCTTTCACCTCTACAACTAAGGATGATACTGCGGTATTCTGAATCACAGCCCCACTATTTCCCGAGTCTATTATTTGGATGGTTAAGCTGGCTAACTAGTGAAATTCTCCATTCAGCTCCTGTTGTTTGGGCCTCAAATGCTGTAACCTCCCCATTGATCTGCGACTAAGGGAATCTGCTATGATATTAGCCTTCCCTGGATGATATAAAATATTCATATCATAGTCCTTCAATAATTCCAACCAGCAACGTTGTCGCAGATTCAACTCTTTCTATGTATAGATGTACTAGAGGCTCTTATGATTAGTGAAAATATCTACGTGGACACCATATAGATAGTGCCTCCATATTTTCAAGGCATGAACTACTGCAGCTAATTCTAGGTCGTGGGTGGGGTAGTTCTTTTCATGTTTCCTCAGCTGCCTCGAAGCATAAGCAATTACTTTACCGTGTTGCATCAAAACACACCCTAGCCCAATGCCTTAAGCATCACAGTACACTACATAACCCTCTGAACCTTCTAGCAAAGCTAATACTGGTGTGGATGTTAACTTGTTTTTCAGCTCTTGAAAACTCTATTCACAACCTTCAGTCCAGTGGAATTTAGCTGCTTTTTGAGTTAACTTGGTCAAAGGTGCTGATAAAGTAGAAAACCCCTCTACAAATCTTCTGTAATACCCGGCTAACCCCAGGAAACTGTGTACTTCAGTTGGAGTTGTAGGTCTAGGTCATGTCTTTACTGCCTCAATCTTCTGTGAATCTACCTGAATACCAGCATCTGACATAATATGGCCCAAAAAGGCTACAGATTTCATCCAAAACTCACACTTAGAAAATTTTGAATATAACTGGCAATCCTTGAGGGTCTAGAGTACCGTTCGCAAATGATCTCGATGTTCTTCTTCTGAACGGGAATACACCAGAATGTCATCAATGAATACTATCACAAACAAATCCAGATACGGCCTGAAGATGTTGTTTATCAGGTCCATGATCATTTCAGGAGCATTCGTCAACCCGAAGGACATAACTAGGAATTCAAAATTTCCAAACCTGGTTCTAAAAGCCATTTTCGAGATATCTTTCTCCCGAACCCGCACCTGGTGATACCCAGACCTTAAATCAATCTTGGAAAGTACTTATCCCCTTGTAACTAATCAAACAAGTTATCTATCCTAGGAAGCGGGTATTTATTCTTGGTAGTAATTTTACTTAACTGTCGGTAATTTATAGACATGCGTAGGGAGCAATCTTTGTTTCATACAAAAAGAACTGACGCACCCCACAGTGAAGTACTCTGCCTGATAAAGCCCTTATCTAATAGAACTTTCAACTATTCTTTCAATTTTCTAAGCTCAAAAAGAGCCATTCGGTACGGAGGGATGGATATAGGCTGAGTGCTTGGTAGCAAGTCAATAGAAAAATCAATTTCCCTTTCTGGAGGGATGCCAGGGAGTTCATCTGGAAACACGTCTGGAAATTTATTAACCACAGGAATAGACTGAAGAGTCGGGGATTCTTCTTGGACATCCTGAACCCTGTCAATATGATAAATGCAACCTTTTTCTATCAACTTTCTCGCCCGAAGATAGGATATAAACCTAACTTTTGGCATAGCTGCATTGCCTTTCCACTCTCGCACTACCTCTCCTGGAAAGTGAAACCGGATAGTCTTGGTCCAACATTCTTGGTGTAACATGGTGCTAGCCAATCCATACCCATAATTACATCAAATCAATCATCTCTAGCTCCACTAAATCTACTAAAGTCTGGAGACCAACAACCTCTACCATGCAACCCCGGTAGATCCTTTTAGCTACAATAGAATCACCGATGGGCGTGCACACTAAAAAGGGTCACTGAAGCAATTTTGGCGTTATACCGAACTTCCAGGCTACTAATGGTGTAACATAAGACAAAGTGGAACCTGGGACTATCAGAATATAAACTGATTGAGAACAAATGTCCAGCATACCTGTCACAACATCCGGTGACGACTCTGACTCATGTTGCCCTGATAAAGAATAAGTGCAATCCAGACCAGTACCTGAACTAGATGCCCCTGACCTACCTCGGCCTCTGCTGGCTGGAGCTGAGGGCCTATGCCTTGCTGGAGTGCTGGGGCACGTGACCCTGTTGAAGATATATCCTGTCGGTCCCAATCACTCTGACCCCTGGCTGGACAGTCTCTCATCATGTGACCCTCTTGTCCACAGGTGTAACACGCAGTAGAACCATACCTGCATGCCCCAAGATGACGTCGACTGCATATAGGGTAAGATGTCATAGTGAATCTGCTCTGCTCTGACCCTCTCTACTACTGTGAACCCAATGGCCGTGAGCTCTCACCTGGTCCTGACTGCCTCCGACGGTCTGATTTACCACCCTACGACTATTGTGGAGGTAGGGGTCTGGGTGGTCTGCCTAATAGTCGTGGCCTAGGTCCACCCTAAAACTCTACCTGAGTGTCACTAGGTCTAGCCCTAAGGCATTGCTCCTGATTTTCCATCGCTATCCCCACTGCCGCTGCCTGATCCCCCCAATACTCTGAGCAAATGCCTGAATACGGGCGATATTCATGTCCTCCTGCATAGTATCTATAACACAAGTCTCCACATACTCTGAAAGTAGCCTCATAATGCACCGGTGCACCCTGGCTAGCATAGTGTCTACAAAGGCTGGTGTATGTCGGGCCAAAGAATCAAATCTCATAGCATACTCCTGAACACTCATCGAGCCCTACTCTAAATGCAAAAACTAATCTACCCGGGCCTGTCAGATTTCTCGCGGAAAATAGTAGTTCAAGAAGGCCTCTGAAAAGTTGGACCAAGTCAGAGGGGGAATATCTCTACCTCAGGACCTCTCCCAACTCTCGTACCATAACATTTCTATGTCCCGCAACCAAAATATCGCTAACTCAACCGACTCCACAGGCATGGCATGCATTACCCTGAAGATCTGCTGCAACTGATCCAAGAAGTCCTAAGGTTCATCATCTCAGTCCGTCCCCGTGAACTGCGGGGGGGCTCAGCGCGAGAAACTCTCAGACCTCGAACTACCAGGTCCTCCCGAAGATTCAGCAACCATAGGTTCCACTAGCTGACGCTGCGCAACCATCATTTGAGCTAACATGAAGACAGCGCTCCTAACCTCCTGATCTGATGGTATCGGTATAGAAGCCGTTGGAGGTGGTGCCAACACATCTGCCGCTCTGGATGGCTCCTGGAATGGCGGAGAGTGCTGGGGAGACCGAGATGAAGTCTCCCTATTTCCCTCAGATAGGGCTTCCTCTGACTAGGGCACCCTGCTAGTGCCTTCTCCTGCTACAACGTCTAACTTCCTTCCAGTCGTGGTTTGTCGCGTGTCCGACATTTCTCTATAGACAAGAAGAATATAGTAAGCTTAGGGACTCAACCCTATACAGCACAGCTCTATGGCACGACTGGAAGAGAAAGAAGAGTAACCACCCTAACATGCCTCGCAACCTCCTATTTATAGAATGTGGTGCACAACACATTCATAGAAAAGACTCTACTTGACACGGCTTTCAGACTCCCTGCGATACGACCTGCTTTGATACCAAGTTTTTCATGCCCCACCTTGGGAGGCATGACTGGCACCTAGGGCCACACTGGAATTTGACTGACCTGACTAGGTTTATGCACGTCTGATGCATGTCTGCAACTCAATTCAAGAAAATAATGAGCTATATCTCAGCAGAAAACACAACCTCTGGCCGACAAGGACGTATAGCCACTTGTCAAAGAAAACAGCTAACCAACAACAGACAATAAAAAGGGAATCCTATGCGGGCCGACAAGACTTCCATGCTGTCTAGTTATAACTGAAATGAAAATCAGGTGACTATAAATATACTATAGCCGACAAGGCCACTATCTAACAGCTACACAAGGCCTCATACGGCCATCACACGAAATAAAACCCACACAGCCAACAACAAACTAACAACATGGAATCTATAAATCTGCAAGCCTCTAGGAGTGGAATAATGGTCAAGACAGGGCCCTGACCTACCCATATACTGTTTAATCAAAAAGAGTAAACCTTCTAACTATTAGCTCCGAAGGAAGGGATCCAGATGTACTGCTAATTCTAGATGGATGCTAGGAAGGTCCTGATCCGCGTCTATCCGCACTTGCACTCAGTAATGCAGCGCCCCAACGATGGGCGTCAATACAACATGTACTGAATATGTAAGGCATTAACTGAAAACAACTGAATGAACTTAAAATGAAATTGAAAGAAACTAAGTAGAAGGGATACGGGTATAACCTTAATAACTTACTTCCTGCATGTCTAATCTATCAGTAAATAGTGCAAATAAGAACCTTACCTGGCCCCCATAAGCTGGAAGGTACAAATAGCACAGAATAACCCACTCGGGGCCCCCATAAGCCCCTGGCGAGCACACTTCAATCTACATACCCCTAACAAAGTCAGAACAAGTCAACTAGTAACTACAGCCAACCTACTGATCCCCTGGGTCTGCAACTGAGCCCACTCGGCCCCTGAACTATAGCCGTCTCTAAGTCCAGTAGACTCCTGATAACTGCACCTTGGGTACTAGGCTCGACGGGGGTGTGTTGCCGATACGACATAGAATTGGTAGTCCAACCATGGAATGGACTGTATAAGGCTCTTGGGCCTCATCATCATCCCTTGGGACAGCATATTGCTCCTTGGAGCGATGTCATACAGCCCCAAGAGGGCAACGAAACAGCTAGTAACCCTGGGGTTTGTCATGGAAGGCCATATAGGGTAAAGTCAATCCCAAACTAAACATAGAGTATTGGTCTCAGGTAATAGCAACAGCTAATCACAATAACAATACTTCTGGTTCCTTTACTGGGATTCAAACTGTATTACAATACTATAGAAACTAACTTGCCGAAGGAATTCGCCTTAACATACCTTAGCTGTTCATTCCCGATTATCTGACGAGTTTCAATTTGTATTCAACAGCTCTTTCCAACTGTAACCGTAATACTAGGAGAAAGAGACTAATTCCAATACCAAATTCGGCTTAAAATGATAACTTTGATAGTAATGACAATAATACTTCAACTTCGCAAAATACGGCCGAAAACCTATAATTTCCCGAGAGCTCAGAAAGGGAGAAATGCTTACCTAAAGCCTGTGACTATATATGAATCAATTTTGGAGCAATTATGACAACTCTACTCGGCAAAGTTTGGGTGTATTTCGAGAAAATAATTCTGTAAGAATGTTTCCTACAGGCTTAGAACTCGATACCTGAATATAATTTGAGTTTGGACGGCATTTGGTAGCATAATTATATGAAAAACTATTGAATCCCTCGAGTTATACTCTCTCTGGCTGAAGATATGTTTATAGTTGCTTTCAAATGAATAGAGGGGTTTTATATGTGTGCCTTGGTGGTGGATTAGGGGCGCCTTGCGCCATCCATCGCGGCAAGCCAGTGTCGTGTCGCGCCCCTCAAGGCGCCAGCAGGCCTGGCGCGCCGCACTGGCCAATGCGCTGCTAGCTAGCACGTCGCGCTGGCACTGTGCCGACTGGCCCCGTCTGACCCAGCTTTCTAGGCTTTTTCTACATGCATCAAGCTCTTTTTATTCGTCGCAAATCTATGCGTACACTTACTAATCATTAAATTTACGGGGTATAACACTTCTCTTCCTCAATGCCAAGTTCCCAAGCAAGAACTGAATCAACAAGCTGCCATAACAGTACTTCCATTAGCAGTGATCTCTGGATCATCTCATGTTGTCCCTCACCACTGCACAAAAGTTAATTAGCAGCCCCTTCATAAACATATAAACCATCGCTCTTAGGTGATCTCTGTGGTGTGTGTCCCCAAGAGAAGTACAACGCAAACCAACTTGACCCAAACTCTAGCCTCCTTAGTCAAGTAGGAGAAAGAGAGTGTCGAATGAGTGTCATTTTCACCTCTAGCCCATCGGGCAGCTGAATGCTCTTCACACAAAGTGTGGCGAATGTCACGGTATGGGGGATCTTCAAGCATCATAAAATACGTCTTTGGGTCCACCACTGTGTATCAACGAATGCATTGAAAGACCTAGCAGTGAAAGAGAGCACCTATCCCTGCATCTTGATCTTTGTGCTCTCTCCATACGAGGTGTTCCGATTCGCATAAAATTTCCTCACTAGGGTGAGGTTGCACTCCTTTGGCTCAGCAAACACATACCCAAGCCCTAACTCTCGGATGGTGTCCCGAATGGTAGGAAACTCAAGTGCCAGATGACCCTCATCAATCCAATTCTCCGGGGCATACTTGGCTTCCTTTGAGCATTAAACCAGTTAAGCCCATGCTCCTCCACGGCCTTGGTTCCAAACCTCCTAGAAAGGGGTGCCTTTTAGGCTGATGAGCTTGATGCAACTCCCTTCTTAAGCCTTTTGAATCCCTTCCTAGCAACTGTTAGCTCCTTTCCTTTGTGTGCACGTGAAGCCATAACACCTGCCAATCAATATCAATAATCACAAAAGTTAGTTCATGAATGACAAGGCTAGCCAATTAAGTGTAGGATGCGCAAAACAACCTCACACTTAATTTGCTAGAATAATCGTGAGAACTCGTCAAATAGGGTACTCAGACTTCTCCCATTATCATGTCGAATCTCATTAACCCAATTCATTCACAAACTTTACACTCCAAAACCATATTCATAGACCCCATACATGTAGTTTCTCCAAATTATCAATGTGAACACCACCGCTGCCAACTTAAGTTCATGCGTCTGGTAATTCTTGTCATGAGTCTTAAGTTATCTAGAGTCATACGCAATGACCTTACCATGCCGCATCAACACACATCCAAGACCAACCCCAGAGGTTGTCACAATACACAATGAATCCATTTGTACCTTCAGGTAGGGTCAATATTGGGGCTGAAGTGAGTCGAGTCTTTAACTCTTGAAAACTCTTCTCACAAGCATCCGACCACTGAAATTTGACTTTTTTCTGGGTCAACTTAGTCAACAGTGCTGTAATGGATGAAAATCCTTCAATAAAACTCATGTAATAGACAGTTAAACCTAATAAGCTTCTGATCTCCAAAGGATTAACCGATCTGGGCCAATTCTTCACCGCTTCTATATTTTGAGAGTCCACCTGCACACCCTTTCTTGACACCACATGGCCCAAAAACTCTACTGAGTCTAACCAAAACTCACACTTGCTGAATTTAGCAAATAGCTGACGATCCTTGAGAGTTTGTAGCACAATCCTCAAATTAGCAACATGCTCCTCCTCGGTTCAAGAGAATATGAGAATGTCGTCTATGAAAACAATCATGAACATGTCCAAATATGTATTGAACACCCTGTTCATCAGATCCATGAAAGTTGCAGGAGCATTCATTTTTCCAAAAGACATAACTATAAACTCATAGTGAACATACCGAGTCCTGAAAGCTATCTTTGGAATGTCACTCTCCCTAATCCTGAGTTGATGATAGCCGGATTTGAGGTCTATCTTTGAGAGACACTTCGCACCCTGAAGTTGATTAAATAAGTCATTAATTCTAGAGAGGGGATACTTTCTCTTGATTGTAACCTTATTCAACTGTCGGTAGTCAATGCATATACGAAGAGACCCATCTTTCTTTCAACAAAGAAAACTGGTGCACACCATGAGGATTTGATAGGTCTGATGAAGTCCTTATCTAGGAGATCCTTCAACTGCTTTCTCAATTCCTTTAGCTCAACTAGTGTAATTCTATGAGGAATAGATATAGACTGCGTATCGAGAAGAAGGGCAATACCAAAATCAATCTCCCGCTCGGGAAGGACTCCTAGTAGGGCATCTGGGAAAACCTCCGGATACTCACATACAACCAAGACAGACTGAAGAGTTGGGGTCTCAAAAATAGCATCACTCGAACTATATGGTACAAGCAACACTTGGAAATCATCATTTTGGCCTTAAGGTAGGAAACAAAGCGGCCTACAGGCACAAATGAACTACCCTTTCATTTTAGGACTGGCTAACCCAAAAATCGAAACTCTATTGTATAAGTTCTACAATTCACTGAGGCATAACATGCATACAACTAATTCATACCAAAGATAACATCAAAATCGTTCATTTCTAACTCTACCAAATCAGCTGAGGTGACTTTCTGAAGGACTGCGACACGGCAATTTCTGTATACTATCAAGCTATAACTGAGTCACCGACTGGAGTAGAGAATGAGAAGGGTTCTAATAGTATTTTGGGACTGACTCCAAAACTAATATCAATATAGGGAGTCACAAAAGATAAGGTAGCCCCTAGATCTAACAATGCATTTACATCAAGTTGAAACACTCACAACATACTAGTGACCATATCTAGAGAGACCTCCTACTCCTGATGAGATGAGAGGGTATAAAATCTGTTCTAATGCTTACCACCACCTATACTAGTGAATGCACCCTATTGAGATGAGTGTGCTGGTGGAGCTACTGAACTGGTGGCTTGGTCACAGCCTCTACCATGGCCCTGTCTGGCCGCAAGGCAATCTCTGAGCATGTGACTGGGCTTCCCGCACCCAAAACATGCATCTGAACCTACTAAGCACTCTCTGGTGTGCCTCTTACCACATCTACAACAAACTGGAATGTTGGGCTTGACATGTTCCCCTGACTTTGAGAGCCTGATGTCCTTCCCCTCTGATCACGCCTAGATCTATATGGCACACTGGCTGACGACAAAAATTTGGTTGATGGTCTCTGGTGGAGCTACTGACGATGTCCACCATTGGATCTCTGCTGGGAGAAATCAAAGTTGCCTGTCCTGGCTCTCTTGGCCTCTCTCTCCCTTTTCTTCATCTGCTCTGCCTCGATCTACTGGGCATAGATAACCAGTTGAGAGAAATCTAAATCACTATTCATCATTGTGGTCCTACACTCCTTGACCAGCGAATCTAATACTCCATACACAAATATGTTCATACGATCTCTCTGATCTACAACTATCTCTGGCACATACTTGGACAGTTGGGCTAACTCCAAGGCATACTCTTGCATAGTTATATTGTTCTGCCTCAAGTTGACGAACTTTGTTGCCTTTGCCTCCCTCAACTCCCTAGGGAAGAATCTATCTAAGAAGGCAGTCATGAGCTCATCCCAGCTTACGGGAACTGCTCCCACTACTCTATTGTCCTTCCACTGACAGTACCAAATATAAGCGACCCCCTTCAGATTAAATTTGTGCTCTCTTCTCTCATCACCCCCATAATCTAGGTGATCTTCTGTATCTCCTCAAGAAATGCATACGGGTCCTCATGCACCTTTGACCCAATAAACTCAGGTGGATTCATCTTGAAAAAGTCCCGAACTCGATCCATCGCTGCGTTCCTATTCTGAG
The DNA here is from genome assembly GCA_018107945.1 of Datura stramonium. Lineage (NCBI taxonomy): Eukaryota > Viridiplantae > Streptophyta > Magnoliopsida > Solanales > Solanaceae > Datura > Datura stramonium. The sequence continues at coordinate 51,404 of JACEIK010008394.1, read as the reverse complement.
GAACATGGGCCACCACCTGCTGGTTGACCTGAGCGTTCAAAGCTTGTGCCAACATCTTACTGGTGCTGGCGGGGATTGCTAGTGCCTATATCCATTGCCATCTTCATGGCCATTTCCATTTCCGTTCCCTCTACCATTTATTTGGTGTAAAGGCATGATTCTTTAAACATGTATAGCATGTGTTAGAAGGATAGAGAGATACTTCATCGCACGATATAGATTATGAAAGAAGGAACACTTCCTAAAATGTCCTGTAGCCTCTCTCCCATAAGTGTGGCACGCTTTACACCTACGGAAAATACTCTAATCAATGCGGCTTTTAGACGCCCTAGGACACTAAAACCTTTTCTCTAATATCATGTTTGTCATGACCTGAACATAGGTTCGGATAGAGAAACGGAACCTAAAACCACAAATGGCTCCAAGTCGACCCATGGAATGAACATGATAAATAAAGCACATACTTCAAGTGGAAATTGATAACCGAAAACATGAATAGAGAAAGGCTAAATATATATTAACCATACAGAGTCACACACTTATAAAGCTGAAGTTCTACATATTGTCTGATAAGCCTCTAAACTATTCGATAAGTTGATGGGACACCCCCAACTAGCTCGCTAAAGTTTGAAACTAAAAATAACATAACTTAACCAACAGAAGGACCTTAAAGGATGAGGACTCACCAATAAGAGAAACTGAAATAAGCTACAGGACTGACTAACGGTAGAACTGAGTCAAATCATCTACACCGGTATCATGAAATTATATAGCATAGAGTATGCGGTCAGTATTTGAACGTACTGAGTATGAAAGGTAAGTAACATGTTGAATGAGTATAAACTAAAATCATGCATATAAACATAAATCATAAGCTCATGAGAGTAAGGACTGCTTGATGATATCTAAAAACATGTATAGTCATAAACTGAATTTTATATCTGAATAGAATGACCTAAAGCTAAAGTAGAAATCATATGGCTTTCCATAACTAAAAACATAAGTAAAAACTTATAAACTGATCATTGGGTCAAACCTGCTGAAAACATGATATCATAAGTCATAAACATGCATAACTGAAATCATGAGGAATAATGGGAGATTCGCCATATAATTGACACCATTACAATAGATCTTACGTGATGCCCCAACTATTGCTCTCAAGTGGGCAGATCTGTCCAAAACCTTGTCAGGGCTAAGGATGCTACCATGATATCTGTATCAAGTTGAAGGCCCCTTCGGGCCAGGGGAAGCTCACAAGGGAGGTTTCAATGTTTATATATACCTATATTGGCGTGTAGTTCTGTGATCCGGAGTTTACATCTATCCCTAGCCTACTCGGTACTAGACATTACTCCCAAAAACAGGCATAGTGCTCCTATCATTTTTCAACAAAGTCGAAACCATCATTTTTCAATGAAGCTGAAATCATAATTTACATACATAATCTGAAATCTAAACATGGGGAGTCCTGGCTCCAAACATACCATAAGCTGAAAGAGGGAGAATTGGCTCCAAACCATATGGTAAGCTAATATTATAAAACTGAACTAAATCATGAAAACATGCTTAACTTGGGTGGGCTTGCCCAAATATTAAAATCATGCATACTTGAAATAGACTTCATAAGTCAAAATCATGCATTCACACATAGGTAATTTGTAAACATTCAATCATGCTAGATATCATCATACTTTAAATCATAAATCATAAACTTGACTTTTCATGAATTTGCATAATTGGGCATAATTTTTTAAAATAGTGAAATCATGAATCTATAATCAAAATAGGTGTAGAATCTGGCTGTAATTCTTAAAACTGTGTAAAATCTTCCCGTAATTCTTAAAACGTACTTTAAAATATAAAGAGAATTAAGTCATAAATAAATCATAGAGAATTTCAAAATATTGGGTGAAAACTCCCATAAGATCATGAACTTGATCTACAACTTAAATTCATGGAATTGAGGAGAATTTTGAGAATGAGAGTGAAAGGAGCTCTCATTCATAGACCTACATACTTGGGTGAGCTGAATCTATGTATTTGAAAGCCCAAGAGTTTTGGAGAAGAAATTGGAGGGTTTAATCTTGATCTTCAATAGAAAACCTCTAAACTTGCATGTACGGGAGTTGAATGAATTAGAATAGGTTAAACTCCCTTAACACAATTCTTTCAAATCTTAAAACGATGTAGTTTAGGACATAGAAGCTTAGGAATTACAAAAATACCCTTATTGATTTCGCAGGAAAAATGATACTATCAGTCCCATCGAGGGACTGGACGAATCGTGAAGTGCCTAACGGGTCGTCTCCTGACCCATTGCCATCACTAGAATTTCATACTCCTTCTTCTTCCATCTTGACAATGTCTCACTCGATGATTCGTGAAGTGATACCACGACTCGTCCCTTCATTGGGCCGGAACACTGGTTTTCAACATTGATTTCCACCTTGCTCAACCAATGGGTCAACCAACGACTCGTGGGGAGTCACAATGACTCGTTACACCATCCGTCGTGACCCCTTTATGATGACTCTTATCCAATTGAGTGCCACACCACGGATCACAGAATGATCCATCAAGTGACCTAACGAGTCACTTGACGAGTTGTCTTGTGACCTGGTGCAAAAATTATATTTTCTCCACTTCAACCCCTGAGTCTGATCTTAGTGACTTTTAGGGTATTACATGTTATAGCCCCTGAATTAGTCAAGGGATACTCAAGGAAGGAAATATATCTAAGTTGTATGGTGAAGGTGGAAATAAGGAAGGCATATTGTTGAATCACAATGATCTATAGATCTATATTAAAAATCTTATGAAGTTATGTTGATATTCTGATGATTGATAAACTATGTACAAGTGACATTTAAATGACGGAGAGTGAAGATAGAAGTATTAAGAACCAGATGCTCACAGATCTCCAAGAAGAAGTGAATATACAAGAAACATTTCAAGAGAACTCATTTGAGAACTTGTTCCTCTAAGCAAAAGAGACAACTAAAGATAGAAGATTGAACTATTCACATGTGTAGTAGAATTCCTATTATAATTATAATACAAAAGAATTTAATTCTAATAAAGAAATGGAAAATTATACAAGAAAAGTTACCATAAATATACATATGAAATTAGTTTTAAACAATGAGACAAAGAAGCCCAATGTGCATCAACAAGACGAAGACCGAGTAAAATTAGAATTAGATTCTTGGCAAGTCTTGAATCAAATTTAACTTGGATTGTAAGATAAAGACGATAATTTTATCCTATATAAACATCATGTCAACCAACCTTTGGAGTTTGACCACACGCAAACATAAAGTCCTCATAGTGTTCTTAGTTGTACACAAAATATCTTGAAGAAGAATTGTTGCAATAAAGAACTTGTTCCTATCAAATTTTATCTATATATTTATTTAGTTTGTAATAGCTAGTTTCTGGGTATGGTTTCTAGACAGGATCTTGATTACTTTCTTTTAGATTGTGGTAGATATTGGGTTGTTTATTGAAAGGGACTTAATTGACCAGGGTAGGATCGTGAAGATTAAGAGGGTAGAGGAGGAACTATTGGGAATAGTTAGTATAGTTGTTCCAAGGGAGATTGTAAACCTATTTTGGAGTTGGTCTTGAGTTAAGTGAAATATATTAGGAAAAGTCCTACACAAAATAGGTCGTGATTTTTGATTCCCTTGTTCAAGAAATTTTTCATGTTAAATTCTTGTGTTGATTTATTTTTCGCAACTTATGTTATGACATAGTTACTCAAAGAACCTGATTCTTTGAGTACTTAAGACGCAATCAAACTAACGCATGTGATTCACTTGAGTGGTGTTTCCTACAAGTTGTTCTGCTGGAGTTTGGCCTTCCTATAAAACTGATGGACTTTATCATGACTTGTGTCTCTACTGTTAGTTATTCCCTATTGATAAATGGAGGGCTAACTAAGAAATATCATGCCAAGAAAGGACTCCGGTAGAGACATCCTATGTTCCCAATTTATTTTTCCTAGCTATGGAGTACCTTAATAGGAACCTTAAATAATCGAGGCATAATCCTTACATTAGTTATTATCCCAGATTCTCCAAGTTAGAACTGGTCTGTATTACATTGTAGATAACCTAATAATATGGTGTAGAGCTGATAAATTGTCTATGTACCTTATGATAAAAGTATTCAACCATTCATTTGAGGTTTCTGGTCTTCATGTTAATATGAATAAGAGCTCAATTTATATTGCTGGTGTGAGTGATGAATTAAAGCAACAACTACTATAAGAATTGAATTTCTCCATGGGAGAAATGCCCTTTAAGTATATTGGGGTACTATTATCCTAAAAGAAGATCACTGTTCAGCAATGCATGCATATTATAAATAGAATAATTTCTAATACTAGGAGTTGGACCCTAAGTTTCTTTAATATAGTTGTAACACCTCGACCTCGAAATAGCTTTTTAAAGGAAAAAAACTGAAATTGCAAGTTTGGTGCAGGGAGTGACAGCGTGGCTGAAGGCCCATCACGGCCCTAATGGTTATGGTAAAGGCCATCAGACCATCTAATTACCGTCATTTGGACCGTCATTGGATGTTTCTGGGTTCAGCGCTTAATGGTGGACCTAACTGGTACACCCCGTAAGTTTTTAATGTTTAATCAGCCTATTAGTATGTTGGTTAAGTATTTTAGAGTGCCATAGGTACGAGGAAAGGGTCGGGGGAAAGGGCGAACGAGTGCAAAGTTGGGATTTCACGGGAGGAGGCCAAACCTAGCTGCCCAGAGGGGCAAAGTGGCACGGAGCTACTCCTCTGCGTTAGCCAATGTGTCACGGAGCAGAATAAGCGCGTTGGGTAGCGTGCCACATTGCCTTGTCTGCTGCCTCAAGTATATAAGGGTCTCACACNCCTCAAGTATATAAGGGTCTCACACTTAGAAATGAGATCATAATTCATATAATCACGACCAACAGAGGTGAGAACGAAGGGAAACATTTAATTTTCATCCGATTACGCCGCTAAACATCGTCCAAATCCAAATTTACTTCGGGTATCGAAGTATAAGGCTGCAGGGAGCATTTCTACGGAGTTAGTTTCGTGAAATTCGCCCGGTGAATCATCATCCCGCCGAGCCAAAGTTGTTGGAATTGCTCCAAACTAGTGTCAACACAATCTCAAGCTTAAAGTAAGCATTTCTCCCTTCTAGACTTTCGAGAAATAACGAGGTTTCGACCGTGTTTCGTTAAGTTGGAATATAGTTAATATTTATCTATAAAGTTTTCCTTTTTGCCGAATTTAGTGTTAAAACTAGTCCTATATTTCAAGTAACACGATTTCAGTTGGGAAGAGCTATTGAATACTACTTGGAACTCGCCAGTTAATAGGTAAACAGCGAACGAGGTATGTTAAGGCATTTGCTTTCGGCAAGTTAGTTTCTTCAGCATAGTAGTCCAGTATGAATCCCAGTAGAGCA
>JACEIK010008394.1:0-14653 GCA_018107945.1 Datura stramonium | reverse complement strand
ATTTCTCGAAAGTCTAGAAGGGAGAAATACTCACTTTAGGGCTAGGAGTATATTGACATTAATTTGGAGCAATTCCACTTACCTTAGCTCGGTAGCACGATGATTCGCCGACCGAATTTCACTAAACTAAATCCGTAGTAATGCTCCTTACTGCTTAATACCTCGGTATCTGGAGTTAATTTGAGTTTGGACCGTGTTTGACGGCGTAATCGGACGGAAATTTTAATGAATCCTTCGTCCTCTCTGTTCTTCCCTCGACCTCTCTGGAAATTATATGAAATATAACATTTAAACCGAAGTTGGAGGCTTTTATACTTGGGCCTGGACAAGGCCTCTGTGACACGGCGCCAACGCGGAGGCCCTCCCTCCGTGGCACATTGCCATCGCGGAGGGGCTCTGCTCCGGCTCCTTCCATGATGGTTCGACAAATCTCTTATCCGGTCTTTCCCCGGGCCTTTTCCTAGCATGTATGGCATTCAAAAACTCTTAATCAATACGCGAATAGGCCATCTACATGTCGAGAATTTTTGGGGTGTAACACACACCTCCCAAAAACATGCATATAGGCTCATACATAAATCAATAGCATCATGCACTTAGATTCATTGTCTAAAATATAACATTTATCATCACTGATCCCCTTTAAAACATGCGTAGCAAGGAATCAGAGGCCCTTTTTATCGGCCAACATCACAAATCGATAAATCATGTAATTCACTTCATAAATCATTAATTATTCTTTAACATATGGGCATTGCGCAATACTTCATCATATTCAATTCTTTCAAAATGTGCTCATAAACATGGCTAACTTGTATTCATGCTTTTCCGTCATGAACAAATTCAAAATATTGCATATTCACCGTAAATCATAATTTTCATGAACCTTCATCAAAGGGCATTTTTGATTTAAAAAATTAAAACATGATTTTAAGGAAAATAATATAAAACCTGCCCATCATTCATAATTCAAAAATTAAAACTCAATTAAATCAAACCCCTAAAGAGAAATCACATTTTCATGCATTTGAGTAAAAATCACATAGAATTTTAATAGTAGGATTCGTGATTACATCGAAATTTGGGAATGGATGTGAAAGAAATCACCCATTAAACCCTACATACCTGGGATTGGATTGATTTCGAGGTTCCTTGAATATCCATAAGGAAATTGATGCAAACTTGGGGAAAAAGACCTTGAATCTCCCAAAAAACTCTCTAAAGTTCTTAGATGAGAATGGGCATTCATAAAGGACTTAACTCATCTTATCACACTTAGAAAAATACACAAAACGATGTAGTTTAGGGTCTAAAAGCGTGAAAAAGTCGAATATGCCTTAATGAACCTGCCATGAAATCTAGCTGAATGGAACCCACAAGCGGTAACAACGGGTCATGGGAACCACCAACGACCCATCATGCCCCTCGTTGAATGGAATGCTGAATGCCTTATCGCGGAACTATACAACGGACGGACAGGAAGACTCGTCCTCTAAAACCACGATCCGGTACACCGTTCGTTGTTTTCTCATCATAAAAATCTAAACGCCCTTACCACGAGCCTCACCACGACTCATGGTTCCTTCCAACGTGTCATGGTCTCAACCCGTCACCTCCACTGGAAATTATTAGCCTCCAACAACAACTTGTGGTTNGTTGCTTCTAAGGGGTCATTGGGTCTCCCAGTTTTTACCCTGTCGCCCATCCTGACCCTAACCACGATTGAAAAGGATGTGGCTAATGTATGATATGATCAGCTGGATCAGGGATGAGGTGAGAATGTAGCTTACAATTTGGGATAGTTTTGAGGAGGCTTTATTGAACCACTTCTTCCCTTAGGAGCTGAGGGAGGCGAACGTAAAAGAGTTTGTGAAATTGAGGCAGGGCAAAATGAGCATGAAGGAGTATAGCCTTAAGTTCATCACGTTATCTAGATATTCTACGAAGATGGTAATAGATATGAGGGCTAGAATGAGGAAATTCATGTTTGGATTGTGCAAGCACATGAAGGAGTGCGAAGGCTCTCTATGTATTAGTGATATGGATATTTCTAGGCTTATGGTGTATGCTCAGAAGTTAGATGAAGATATGTAGAAGGATAGAGAGGATAACCATAGTAAGAGTGCTAAGATAGTAGGTAATGAGACCACATAACATAGAAAAGGAAATGGAAATAGGTATTTCTTCAAGAAGAGGTCCTCTAGACCTACGCAACCAACCATTAATGCTTTAGCCAAGGTAACAAGAATGATTAGAGGTCTTAGATGCAGAGTAATACAATTTAGGAAACCCCTCGACACCCACCTTGTAGAGTGTATTATAGGGCCTACTTGGGTGAATATCATTTGGGTAGAAATAGATGTTACGAATGCAGCCAACATGGCCACCTTTTAAGAGATTCTCCATCCTGATAGGGTCTACTCCCTCAACAGACAGAGTTTCCCAAAGCAGAACTATTTTAGGAATAAGCAGAGTTCAGAATTGTCTGTTTTCTATGTCTAGTCGCTATGAGCAGGAGATCTCCCTATATGTTATCGCTAGTATGTTAAAATTTTCCTACATTGATGTATATTCTTTACTTGATGCAGGTGCCACTCTATCTTTTGTTACTCCTTATGTAGTCTTTATTTTATGGATATACGCGGAACAACCCTTAGGCCTTTTGGTGTTTTAATCTGGTCGGTGGGTCAGTCTTAGCTAAGAGAATATACAGAGATTGTACAGTTTCAATCCATAATAAAGACACCAAAATTGACATAGTAGAGTTAGATATGGTGAATTTTTATATTATTCTATGCATGGATTAGTTATACTCCTAGTATGCCATAATAAATTGTAGCACCCGAGTAGTAGAGTTCTGATTTCCAAATGAGCCAGTCTTAGTTTGGGTGGATAGTCTCGCATGCATAAGGGTCATTTCATTTCATACCATAAGGCCATGAAGTTAATCTCTAAGGGGTGTGTCTATTAGTTAGTGAGAGTGAGAGGCTCTAGTGCTTAGACACCATCCCTTTAGTCAGTTCTAGTCTTAAGTGAGTTACTAGAGGTCTTTCAAAATGATCTTCCTGGAGTCCCTCCAAATAGAGAAATAGATTTTGGAATAGATGTTCTTCCTAATACTCAGCCTGTCTCTATATTTGCATATAGAATGGCTCTATCCCAGTTAAATGAGTTGAAAGAGCAATTAGAGGATCTTCTTGATAGGGGTTTCATTCGCCCCAGTACTTCCCCTTGGGGAGCTCTAGTTCTCTTTGTGCATAACTAGGATTATACTCTTAGAATGTGTATTGATTATTGACAATTGAACGAAGCACTATCAAGAATAGGTATCCCCTTCCTGGAACTAATTACTTGTTCGATCAGCTACAGGGTGCCCCTTATTTCGTGAAGATAGACCTTAGATCGGGTCATCATCAGTTGAAGGTGAGAGAGTATGATATTCCCAAGACAGCTTTAAGACCTAGTATGGTCATTTTGAGTTTGTTGTTTTTTCCTTTGGTTTGACTAACTCTTGTATAGCATTTATAGACCTCATGAATAGAGTATTTAAGTCGTATTTGGGCATCTTTGTTATTGTATTCATTTATGAAATCTTGGTTTACCCCAAGAGGAAGAGGAGCATGCTAGTCATCTAATAATAGTCCTTCAAACACTCAAGGACAAGGAGTTATTTTCCATGTTGTCACGACTTCAGCTGGACCTCAGATCGAGACACGGAACCTAGAACCACAATTGGCTCCATGCTAACCCATAACACATACATAGCATGATAAGTGCTTCACTAAACAGAAATAAAGCATGAACGTGATATAACTGGAAGACTGCATAATATAAGGACAAAAATTAAAACAAAACTCTACAATGTTGAATTGTCTATACATGAATGTCTGAAAAGCCTCTACTAGTATGAAGAGCTAATGGGAAAACACCCCCAACTAGCTTACTAGGTCTGAAACTGAAAGACGTGACAAAAACATACAACTCATAATGTCCCTAGAGAATGAAGACTCACCCAAACGAGAATAGTACTGGACTGATCGAGAGTAAGCAATTAACAAGACTGAGATAGATCACCCAAACCTATATCATGAGAAGATATAGCATAGAATATGGAGTCAGCACTTGGAATGAACTGAGTGTGTAAGGTAAGTAAAACATGCTAGTAAAACGTTAATATGAAATCATGAATATAAATCTTGAATATCATGAGAGTAAGGACATCACGCTAAAAACCATATATCTAAAATATACATATTCATAATGTACTCATCGTAAGCTAAACATAATGACCCAAGGTTTAGAATATAGAAATCATATAACTTGTCATGTTTGAAATATAAGTGAAAGCTCATAAACTGATCAATGGGTCAAATATTCTATAAAACATAATATCATAAGTGATGAACATGAGTAACTAAAAACATGAGGAACAGTAGGAGATTCTTATTACCAATATACCCCATGTGAGCATATATGGAGTCCTAACTGTAAATCCCTACTCGAGAGGATGTTTGTACCTTGTCAAAGATAGAACCATGAGAAAGGCGTGATATCACTAATTGGTGGCCTATACGGGCATGGGAGACACTCTCGCGGAGGACCCCATCATGGCTACGTTGGCACGTAGTTCTGAGACCTGGGTGTGCTGGAACCCCGACCTACTCGATGTTCAACATTACTCCCAAATCATATATAGTGCTCATATCATAATCATGAAACATACTTGAAGTACATGGGCTAGTTTAAATAATGAGATTCATAACAAGCATGAAATACGTGAACTAGCCATAAAATAGGCCCGCAAGTTGGTCATGATCATAAAATCAATATTCGTAAAAGCCATACATACTTAAGGAAAACATAATACTATAAAATCTATAAATTCATGAAGGGTTCTTGGGGAAATCATGCGTTGTAATCATAAAACATAATTAACTCCATCATACTTGAAATCATGGGCCCATAAGAATAATTTCAAAAATTATGCATGATAGGAAAGTTTTCATAAAACTTGAAATCACAAATACATAATTAATTTGAGAATAAAATCTGAACCATTGGGCTTAAATAAATAATTAAAACATGATAAAATTTGACCCATAGACGTAGCACATATATTTTCATGGAATTGAGTTAAGACCATAGAAATTTCAGTACAATAATTGGAGACTTGAATTCATGAATTAGAGGAGAAATTTGATAAGAGTGTGGAAGAAGTTCCCCATTTATGGCCCTTCGTAGCTTGATCTTGGAAGAGGATTTCAATTCAAAGCATGTATGAGAGAATAATGACTTAGGCTAGTTTAAACCCTCTTAAAACACTCTTTAGGAAGCTTAAATGACATAGTTTAGTAGTTAGGATCCTTAGAATTATGAAAACATCCTTATTGATCCAACTGCAAAAAGGCCGAAGCTAGTCCCAATGAGGGACCAAATGACTCGTTAGGTCACTTTACGACTCATCAAGTTTTCTCGTCTCCACTAGCTAGAATTTGAACTTTCTATTCTTTATTTGACGCTTCCTCTTAACAATTCATTGTTTCACTTAACGGATCAATTCACCAATGATCATCACTCTCTGAAACTTGAGTTTCCAAATAAGTTTCACCCTTAACGGGCCACCTAATGAACCGTTAGGTGACTCAATGACTCGTTGTTAAAATTCTTCATGACATTTGAATTTTGACCTTTCTCCAACACTGCACACCAATTATGGATGACATGATGACTCGTTTTTCCATCAGTCAAGTCTCCTAGAACCAGTATTTTTCTCACTCATGCACACCAAACAGGTCACTTTACGACTCATCAGGTCACTTGACGATTCACTGAACGACTTGTTCTACGACCTGGTGTAGATTTTCCTATTTTCTCTGTTTCAATCCTTGGGTCTGATCTTAGGAAATTCTAGGGTATTACATTATCTCCCCCTTGGGAATATTCTCCGAATATAGATTAAGCATTTTTCCTCGAATATAGATGAAGCATACTGAAAGGTTGGGGAAAGAACTGCAATTCCAAAACTACACAACTATAGCTAAAAACTGATGAAGTGACTGACTCCAGACTGATATACATGATTGAACTGAATTCATGAAACATACATGCATGATATAACATGAAAGGAACTGAGAGACATGAAGTTGACATGAAACTGAATGGAGTACTAAGGAGGAAATTGGTACCTCGTGATAGAACTAATCTAGAAGGGAAAAGACGCGGGTATGTAGCCCTCATATCTGTTTCGGCTTCCCACGTAGCTCCTTCAACAAGCTGATTCCTCCATAAAATATTCATTGAAGCTACTTCCTTGTTTCTCAATTTTTGAACCTCCTCATAGGTAAGTCTATCCCTCACACCAATGCTCTCTACTGGAACAAGTAAGGTTGGGTCACCGATGCACTTCTTCAACAGAGATACATGGAAAACTTAATAAATCAAAGTTAACTCTCCTGGTAGCTCCAAATCATATGTTACCTTGCCAACTCACCTCAGAATAATATAACGAACAACATATCGGGGACTAAGCTTCCCTTTTGTACCGAACTTCATCACTCTCTTCATGGGAGACACCTTCAAAAATACCCAACCATCAACCTCAAACTCAAGTTCTCTACTCCTAACATTCGCATAGGATTTTTGACAACTCGACCTATTCTCAGCCTTTCAAAAATAAGCTGAGCCTTTTCCATAGCTTAATGAACTAAGTATTGTCTGACCAATCTAGCCTCACCTATCTCAAACCATTCAATAGATGACCTACACCTCCACCCGTAAAGATCCTCAAACGGAACCATCTAAATGCTGGAGTGATAATTGTTATTGTAGGAATACTTGATGAGAGGTAAGTGATCATCCTAACTACCCTTGAAATCAATCACACACGCTCTCAACATATCGTCAAGATTTTTCATGGTCCGCTCATCTTGGCCATCTGTCTGCGGGTGAAAAGTTGTGCTATGTTTCACCTATGTACCAAGGCCCCTTTGAAATGATCTCCAAAGCTGAGAGGTGAACTGAGTACCCCTATCTTAGATGATGGACAAAGGAATTCCCTTCAATCAAACTAACTCCCAAATGTACAACCAACATAATCCTCGGTTGAATCGGTAATTTTGTCCTGTAGAAAATGGGCTAATTTGGTCAACCGATCCACAATCTTCGATATAGAATAATACTGTTGGCGGGTATGAGGCAATCCTGTAATGAAGTCCATGTTGATCTCTTCCCACTTACAAGGAGGAACTCTAATGTCCTGAAGCATATCTCCAGGTGTCTGATGCTCAACCTTAACCTATTGGCAATTCCGACAATTCGCCACAAACTCCACTATGTCCTATTTCATGCCATTCCATCAATAGACTTCTTCTGGATCACGGTACATCTTGATGGCACCTGGATGGATAAAGTACTGAGAGCCATGAGACTCACTCAACATTCACTATCTCAAGTCATCTACAGCTAAAACATATAACGTCCCTGATATTAGAGTAAGACATCTCCCCCTTGGGGAAAAACCTCCAATTTGTGATTCCAAACTCCTTCCTGCAACTTCAATAGGATATGATTCTCATCATGCCCAACTTTGATTTTCGTCACCAATGAAGATTCCGACCCATTATGAGTAATTAATCCACCATCCATTGAATCTATAAGACGACCCTTAAACAAGCAAACCTATGGACATCCTTCACTAACTCCTTTCTCCTATTCTCAACATGAGGCAGAGCCTCCATGAAAAGCCTACTAAGAGCATCCTCCACTACATTGGCCTTGCATGGATGATAAAGGATACTCATGTCATAGTCCTTAAGATGATCTAGCCATCTCCTTTGCCGCAAATTAGGTCTTTCTGAGTGAACACGTACTGAAGTCTCTTGTAGTCTCTGAACACATCCACATGCACGCCTACAAATAATGCCTCCAAATCTACAAAGAAAACACCACGTTGCCAACTCTAGGTCATGCATCGAATAATTTCTCTCATGAGTCTCAAGCTGTCTAGAGGAATATGCAATGACCTTACCATGCTGCAACAACATACAATCAAGACCAACCATACAAGCATCGGCATACATAACAAAACCATCTGTATCCTCCGGTAGGGTCAATACTGTGGCTGAAGTGAGTTGAGTCTTCAACTCCTGAAAACACTTCTCCCACCATTCGACCACTGAAATTTGACCTTCTTCTGGGTCAACTTAGTCAACGGTGCGGCAATGGATGAAAATCCCTCTATGAACCTCCTATAGTAGCCAGCTAATCCCAAAAAGGTCCTAATATCTATCGGACTGATAGGTCTAGGCCAATTCTTCATAGCTTCTATCTTTTGAGAGACCAACTACACACCCTCGCTAGACACTACATGGCCCCAAAATGCTACTGAGTTAGGCCAAAACTCACAATTGATGATTTTACCAAATAGTTGCTGATCCTTGAGAGTCTGCAACACAATCCTCAAATTACCGGCATGCTCCTCCTTGCAATCATGCACACATCTAAATATTGCTTGAACACCTTGTCCATCAAGTCCATAAAATTTGTAGGAGTATTCATTAGTCCAAAAGATATAACTATGAACCCATAGTTACCATAAGAATTCCTGAAGTTTGTCTTCATAATGCCACTCTCCCTAACTCTGAGCTGGTGATAGCCGAATTCGAGGTCTATTTTTGAAAAGAAATTAGAACCCTGAAGCTTTTCAAACAGGTCATTGATCCTAGGGAGGGGATATGTATTCTTAAATTTGACCATATTCAACTATCAATAATAAATGCACATCCTAAGGGAACCATCTTTCTTCTAGACAGAGAATTGGAGTACCCCATGGGGACTTAATAGGCCTGATGAAACCATTATCTAGGAGATCCTTCAATTTCTCTTTCAACTCTGTTAGCTCTACTGTAGATATTCTTTAAGGAGGAATGGATATAGGCTGCATATTAGGTAGAAGGTCAATACCAAAGTCAATCTCCCGCTCGGGATGGACTCCGGGTAAATCATCTAGGAACACCTCCGGTACACACACACTACAGGAACTGATTGAAGAGTTGGGGTCTCAAATGTAGAATCCTTGAATCAAACTAGATGATACACATATCCCTTGTAGATCATCTTTCTTGCCTTGATCTACAACTAACTACCCTTCCACTCTAGGACTGGTTCACCTAGGAAATGCTACAGCACGGGTTCTACAATTGACTGAGGCATAACATGCATGTAAATAATCCATACTGAATATAACATTGAAGCAGATCATATCTAACTCCATCATATCGGTTGAGGTGACTTTCTGAAATATCATGACAGTGCAATTTCTATACACTTGTCGATCTAAAACTAACTCACCGACAGGAGTAGAGACTGAGAAGGGTTCTAAAAGGATTTGGGGACTAACTCTAAACCTAACCACAACATAAGGAGTCATGAAAGATAAGGTAGCCCCTGGATCTAACAATGCATATATATCAAGATGGAATACTCGTAACATACTAGTGAGCACATCTGGTGAGCACTCTTGCTCCTGACTAGAAAAGAGTTCATATATCCTATTTCAGTTCTAGCTTCCATTGGCTCTAGAAGGTGCCTCCTGCTGAAACGAGCGAGGTGTAGAAGGTTCTGAACTAGTGGCTGGGGTACGCACCCTACCATTACCCTGTCTGGAGGAGGGGAAATCCCTGAGTTTATGTCTGAGTTTTCCACACCTAAAATAAGTATCTGAGCCAACTAAACATCGCCTAAGGTGGTTCTTGCTGCACCTCACACAAGATGGAAAAGTGTGTTGTCCTTCTATGCTCCCTTGGCTTCTAGAGCCTAATGATCTACCCCTCTTGTCATGCTTGGGTATGGACGGGACACTGGATGTTGATGGAGCTGGGGCTGATGATATCTGGTGGGACTGAGGGTGATGTCCACCACCGAATTTCTGCTATAATTATCCATAGCTCTCTGTCCTGACCCTCTTGGCCTTCTTCCCCTTCTCCTTCATTTGTGCTGCCTCTATCTGCTTATATGATCAGTTTAGAGATATCTATGTCATTGATCAGCAAGGAGGTCCAGCTTTACTTGACCAAGGAATCTTCCACCCCATTCACAAACCTGCTCATACAAGCTCTCATATCAACAACCATCTTCGGTGCATACTTGGACATCCGGGTAAACTCCAAGGCTTACTCCTGTATAGTCCTATTATTCTACTTCAAATTGATGAACTCAACTGCCTTTGTGTCCCTCAACTCTGAGGAAAGAACCTACCAAGAAAGCAGCCACAAACTCATCCTAGCCCACAGAACCTCTCCAACTCCCTTGGTGTCCTTCCACTAGCAGAACCATGTGTGAGCAACCCCCTTCAATTGATAGGAGGAGAAGTCTGCACTCTCCTCTCCAGTCACCCCCATAATCTGGGTAATCTTCTACACCTCCTCTATAAAATCATTTGGGTCCTCATTTACCTTCGACACAAGACACTCAGGTGGGTTCATCTTGAGGAGTCTCGCACTCTCGTCGTTGCTGCAGTACAATTTTGGGGAATTTGGGCCACTGCCTGCTAGTTGATTTAAGTGCTCATGACCTATGCTAACATCTGAAACGCTTCCCTAAACTCGACATGAGTAACCTGTTCGGGCAAGGGATCCGTTGGAACTGGTGGGGCTAGTAGATGTCCTTCCCCATTTCGATTACCATGACCATTTCCGTTTCCATTTCTTCTACCTTTGACTCAGCGTGGAGTCATATTTCTGCAAACACGTATAACATGAGTTAGAGGAATAGATAGGTAGTTCATCGCACAACTTAGATCATGAAAGAAGGAAAATTTCCTAAAAAATATTATAGCCTCTTCCCCATAAGTGTGGCATGCTTCACACCCATGGAAAAGACTCTACCTAATGAGTCATTCAGAAACCCTAGGACACACCTAAACCTTTGCTTTTATACCAAGTTTGTCACAACCTAAGTTGGGACCCAAATTGAGACACGAAACCTAGAACCATGATTGGCTCCAAGCTAAACCATGGCGCATACATAAAATGGTAAGTGCTTCACTAAGCAGAAATAAAGCATGAATATGATATAAGCATAAGATTGCATCATATAAGGATAAAAATGCAATCACAACTCTACAATACATGATAGTCCGAAAAGCCTCTACTACTATGACGAGCTTATGGGACAACACCGCAACTAGCTCGTAGCTCTGAAACTAAAAGACATGATAAAAACATACAACTCATAACATCCCCAGACAATGAGGACTCACCCAAGCGGGAATAGGACTAGACTGATCGGGAGCAAGCTATCAGCGGACTAAGATGGATCACCCGAACCTATATCATGGACGATATAGCATAGAGTATGCGTTCAATATTTCAAATTTACTAAGTTTGTAAGGTAAGTAAAACACATTAGTAAAACGTTAGTCTAAAATCATGAATATGAATCAATAAAGATCATGAGAGTAAGGACGGCATGCAAAATAACATATATATAAAATATACATATTTATAAGGTACTCATTGTAAGCTGAACATAATAACCCAATGTTTAGAATATAGAAATCATATAACTTTTCATGCTTTAAATCTTTCACCACCCAAGTTGAGACCTCGAATCGGGACACAGGACCTAGAACGACGAATGGCTCTTGGTCAACCAATGGCATAAGCATGATAGCAAAAGATCATATAATAAAGTGGAATCTAATACTTAAACATGAATAAGCGAAAGTCTGAATAACATATCAATCATAAACAGAGTCAACAATCGATAAAGCTAAAAATATACATATTGTCTGATAAGCTTCTACTGTTGTTTGATGAGCTGATGGGATAACATCCCCAACTAGCTCGCTAAAGTCTAAAACTGAACATAACATAACTCAACACTAAATTGAATGTCCTCAAAAGTTGAGGACTCACCAACAAAAGGATACAGAGCTAAGCTGCGGGCACTGGACTAATGCTGGAACTACGTTTGATCGTCTGGACCTGTATCATAACATGATACAACATAGAGTATGTAGTCAATACTTAGAATGTACTAAGTATTCAAGGTAAGTAAAACATGCTGAGTAATGTTCATTGAAACCATGCATATAAACATAAATCATAAGGTCGTGAGAGTAAGGACTACATGCTGAAATCTGAATTTGAAACATGTATAGTCATAAGTTGAAAATTATATCTGAATAGAATGACCCAAAGCTAAAATAGAAATCATATGACTTGTCATAACTGAAATCATAAGTAAAACTCATAAACCGATCATTAAGTCAAACTAGCGATGAAACATAATATCATAATTAATGAACATGAATAACTAAAATCATGAGGAACAATGGGAGACTTTTCATAACCGACAACAACCATGTATAAGAGCATGATGATTCCATGTCTTGCCTATGTGTAGGAGAGCCATCCTAAGCCTTGCCAGGGTGAACGATGAATAAGGTGTGATATCATGGTGTGGCCTTGGGCAGGGAAAACACACTCATAAGAGGTCCCAAAATATATCCCTATGATGGCGCATAGTTTATGAGACTGGGGAATCTTGGAACCTCTAGCCTACTCGGTGCTAAACACTACCCCAAAACATGTATAATGCTCATATAAGCATATTCTCAAAACATATATTGAATCTTAACACGGGGAATCTTGACTCCGAAACATATCATATGCTAATCTTATTATCCTTGGCTAAATTATGAAAACGTACTTAACATGTGTGGGCTTGCCTAATTCTTAAAATCATGCATACTTGAAATAGACTTTGTAAGTCAAAATTATAGATTCATACATAGGTAGTTTATAAACATTCTATCATGCTAGATATCTCATCATACTTGAAATCATGAATCATAAAATTGACTTTTCATGAGACATGCTTTCATGAACATAAGATAGGTCCGGATGGAGACACGAAACCTAGAACTACAAATGGCCAAAGTCGACTCATGGCATGAACATAGCGGCTAAAGAGAATAAATCAACTGAAACTAATAAACTAAACATGAATAAACGAAAGTCTGCACACATAATTGTAATATCCCGAAAGCACTAAGATCCGACCTGAGAGTTGAAACAGAGAAAAAGGGATTTTCTACACCAGGTCACAAGACGAGTCATTCAGTGACCCATGAGGTGCACCACGAGTCGTTAGGAGACTCATGGAGTGAAGGGTGGACTTTGTTGGATATTTTTTGGGTTGGGGGCTGACCACGGGTAAAGTCACGTGTCTTGGTCAGCACTAGAAGTCGTTATGTTAGCTGCAGTCAGGAGTTTAACTTGAAGGTTGAAAGTTTTAGCAGAGCTCCTAAAAGTTAGTCACCACGAGTCATCGGGTGCACCACGACTCGTGGTGTTCCTCTTGGTGATCAGTGATGATAAATTTCCTATGCTAACGATGAGAAAAGACCATGAGTCATGGTCCTTGGAAACGAGTCGTCCAGTCCCTCGTTGGGACTGGCAGTGTGTATTTTCCTGCGAATTTATTAAGGGCTTTTTCATAATTTCTAAGTTCATAAGACATAAACTATGTAATTTTAAGCGCAGATAGGTTTGTTTTAAGAGGGTTTAACTCATTCTATGCCTATTCCCCTCCATGCAGGAAAGCCTAGTAGTTTCTAAGGGTGCTCAAGCTTAGGATTCATCAAGTTCTTCCTCGAATTTCTTTGGGAATTTGAGAGGATTGTGTAATCAGAATTTGCCAGGTATGTAGGGTTGTGAATGGGTGTAACCATCCACTCCCATGCCCAATCCCTCTTCAATTTCATGTGATTTCTATATTGATGAATCTATGGGGTTCTAACCCAACTTATGGATACTCTAAGTATTTATCATGGGTATTCTCTATGCAAGTTTCTAATATTGAAATATAATTCAGGGGCATGTTTTATAATGTTTTCAATTACAAATTATGATTTTAATGTTTTACATATAAGATGCCCATCTATGCAAGTTCATGAAAATATGAGATTATGATCTATGCTTCTAGTTATGACGAGATGTTCATGATGAAAGTATGATTTCAAATTACCCATGACTATATGCATGTGTCTGAATAATCAAGTTATGTCAAACATGTTTAAGTATTAGGCAAGACCATATGATCAAGTATGATTCATGATTTATTTCAATTTCATGTTATTAGCTTACCACATGGTTTTGGAGTCTAGACTCCTACTCTTTTTAGCTTGTGGTATGGTTTGAGCCCAAGGCTCCTCATTTAATGATTTTAGACTATGCATGTATGTTATGATTTAGCTTCGTCACTTGACGATGGTTCAGCTTCGTTGAAAAATGATGGAGAGCATATGCATGTTTTTGGGAGTAGTTTCTAGCACTGAGTGGGCAAAGGGTCAATCACCCCTATACTTTAGAACTACATGCCAATGTAGGTATGTTCAGATTATTTGGGACCTCCCTTGTTAGCTTCCCCTGCCCCAGCTTGATATCAATATCATGGTAGCATCCTTAGCCCTAGCAAGGCTTTGGATGGCTTTGCCCACTTGAGTGTAATAGGTGGGACCATGTAAGCTCTATCATGGTAATGTCGGTTATATGATGAGTCTTCCATTGTTAGTGATGATTTTAGTTATGCATGTTCATCAGTTAAGATGTTATGTTTTCAGCAGGTTTGACCCAATGTTCAGTTTTAC
>JACEIK010008393.1:13014-37053 GCA_018107945.1 Datura stramonium | reverse complement strand
GTCAAATAATTGAAGAAAAAAATATTGTGTCACTACCTAGTTCTTCTACTTTTATTTTGAGAAATAAATAAAATGATTTTTTTTAATTAAAGGTGGCCAACTAGCCTTATTATAAAATAGGCAAACCTAAGTCTGGCCAAAGGCCCAAAACAAAATTAAAAATCAACTCTAATATAAAATAAAATAAAATAATAAGAAAAGTAATGAAAGAGAAGTTGTCCGGACATTTCAAGAGGCTTCTTCCTGTCCAGACATTCCTCCATCTCTTACTCTTCTCCTTCAGCAGTAACAATGGCAATGAAAGGCCAAAAGTTAGCTGCTACCTTCGGTCAATCTCGCCTTCATCCCATTTAATAGTCGCACGCTAGAGTTGTGGTTGGATGCATGTCAACAACCTCAAGCTCTCACACAGATGTTATGTGATCTAGTTCCACTTCATCAAAACTCTTGGACTCGCAAGCTGTTCTCCCATAAAAGGTAAGTGACAGAATCTTTTTTCTCAAAAAAATCATAGATCTATATATTTGTTGCTGACCGCATCCATTGTGCTTCTCCTGATAGGTAGAGCTATAATCTAATACCACACATTTGGTAGAAGGACGACAAATATGGTAGCATTTTTGAAGCTTACAGGTAGATTTTATATCAGCACTTGCTAGACAAAATATTTTGTGTTTTCCACTATTATCTTTTGTATGTCTGAGAGATTAGTTTCTCTATTTACTTTGAAATATTTGTTTTCTTGTGCCTGTGCTGCAATAACATATCTGTAGCTGCTTGAATTAATCAGGTTCCCTCCCCTTTAACCCTCTTAGTCGAAGATTTGGAATTTGCAACTTGTCCATTCTGATTAGTGCTCCTGCTTGTTGTGGTAATTCATGGGTAAATTTTGTTGTACATGAAAAATGAAAAGTTAGGTTAGTAAAAAAATTTGTCACTTTGTTCCTTTCTCTCAGTGCATGATTTAGCTTATGCTCTCCTCTAGCTCTCAGTTGGTTTATCTTGTGCACTCCCCCAATTACAGACCAAGGGATATCTCATGTCCCTTCTATAATATTTTTCAGACCTAAGGAGTCTGTTTTTATTATGACTGAGAATAAGTTTTGCTTACAACAGTACTCCAATCCCTCCTTAAGGCCATTGCTTCTACCATTAAATTTGTACAGTCTCCAATTCTGCTAGCCTTAGTATATATAAGATCTCCAAATTCATCTCTAATGCAAAAACCTATTAAACTAGGTTCTGAATTTCCCTTTGAGGCTCCATCTAATTTACACGTATACCATCCCCTTTGAGGTTTGTTCCATGTTAATACCTCACTGCTCACTTTGGGCCTGTAATTATAAAAAACTACATCATCTATGCCCATGTTTTTGGAATATCTATAATCCAGGTATAGGTAGTCTTAGCCAACATGTAAATGTTCTTCTCTATCTCAATATAATCCTTCCTCCTGACAAAACTCCTCCATGATTAATTATGTTCCTCCACTTTCATATTTTCCAAGTAATTATGGCTGGGGCTGCTTCAAATTGTGGTTTTAGTTTTGGGACTGTACTTGCACTCCACTATTGTGTTATTGCTTGATTGACCTGAACAAAAGGCCCTAGAATTCTAGCAGCCGAATTAAGTCTCCTCCAAGTGTTTCTTGCAATCTTTCCTGTCAAAAAAAGATGTGAAATAGATTCTTGTTGAGGCTAATCACAACATCTACATTTTAACACCATTGGAATCCCCCATTTACTTATCACCTCATCTACTGATAACTTCTGCTTCCAGAGTCTCTAGATAAAAAAAGATATCTTAAAAGGTAGACCTTTCACCCACATCTTTTCGAACCAGACCTGTTCTTGCTCTCTTTACCTAATTATGTCCCAAGCACTTTTTACTATAAACTTTCAATTTCTTATGTCCATCCACCATGTATATTTCCAACCATCTTGCTTGTTACATATAATTAGTTCTTTACTTACATACTCAGTTATGTCCAGAGGCAAGTGCTGAAAGAGAAGCTACTCATTCCAGTCACCATTCTCCATGAAGTACCTCAGATTCTCTGTACTTTCTTCAAACTAAAACTCTTCTGGTAGTTCTTGACATAAACGACCTAAGGTAGTCCAATTATCAAACCACATATTCAAAGTTCTAATGTTTGGTTCCCACCATATATCTTTATCAACATTATCCCTTGCCTCTAACATGTACATCTATAAT
Source organism: Datura stramonium (assembly GCA_018107945.1). NCBI lineage: Eukaryota > Viridiplantae > Streptophyta > Magnoliopsida > Solanales > Solanaceae > Datura > Datura stramonium. The sequence goes on along the minus strand of JACEIK010008393.1, from coordinate 34,839 downwards.
TGAGATCCTCTTTTCCATTGGACTAATGCTGGAATATATTTCTTACAGTATTTATTCCATATGAAATTAGTCCATAATGCTCTAGTGGTTCTGAATTTCCACCACATCTTTGCAAATAATGCTTTGGACACATCAAATAAGGACCTGAATCCTAGCCATCCTTCTTCTTTTGGATAACATAATTTCTTCCATGCCCAATGTCTACTTTTGCCTTCCTCTTTACTGCTCCAATAAAATCTGCTGAAGATTTTATGTAGTTCACTGATAGTGTACTTTTTTGGATTCAAAAGCTGAAAGAAGACATATTAACATACTTTGAAGTACATTATTGATTAGCATTGCTTTTCCTCCATATAACAACAATCTTCCCTTATAATTCTACAGTTTATCTTTCACCTTTTTAATGAGCTCTTTGTAGTAGGCCTTTATTTTCCTTGAATCAAATATGGGATAGGCGATAACGCTCAATATCACACTCCTGATAAAGTATAAAGCGGACATTGTCAATAAAGAACCCAACAAAAAAGTTGGGGTTGAACCCACAGGGAATATGGTAAGAACTATACTAATGCCGGCATTTAACCTTTTTGATATGTTATCTCCAAATTGGGGGGTTTATAGAAAAGCAAGAGTGAAAATCAATTGTTGTTTTTCAAGATTTGCAATTAACTAGGGAAAGTGTTCTCCATGTGTTCACAACTACTTCGGGTTTACCCTTGTGATCTATCCCAATGCTTACTTATAGAATTGATAACTAGGGTTCATTCAAAGGACTGGTTCGTCCCTATTGGATGACTATACTCAATCACCAGGTAAGGTCTCATGAGCGATTCCAATTGAACTGTTATCAATTTATTCAAAATTATCTATACTGAGACCGCAGCTCAAGTTATACAATGATCGTAAAAATCAAGGCTTTGTTGTAATTCTCTTTTCCTAATCTCTACTTCTCTAGGTTTAAACAAGTAAAAAATTTGGGCAAGTCCAAACGTTACACTTTGTTATGAAATATTAAAGATGAAGAAAATATAATACAAGCATTTAGCATTGGTTTCGAATCACTTTGTGTAACCCTAGTTTGTTAATCCACTATGGTTCCCACAACCCTAGTTGTGGAGGTTTTAACTTCTCATGATTGTAAGGTTATTATTAGTATTCATAGACAAACACATAATTAAATACTTACAACGATGACTGAAAGAAAACCTGCTTTGAATATTGCAAAAAAGATGTTGAACAAATTCAAGAATAATTGAGAAAATTCAAATTATGATCTCAAGAATTTCTCTCCAATATTGTCAAAAATTAATTACAAACTTGATAATAATCAACCTCTAACTGCTCTTTAGCATCTTCTTATGAATTCTAAAGTAAAAGAAACCTAAAAAGTATTTATACAGATAATAAAATCATTTTCCTAAGTTAACAGAGAAATAACCAAATCTGGCATGGACACATATTACGACCACATATACGACTTGTAACAGGATTGTATGGGTCGTGCCTTATTTGGTACATCCCTTGGCTTCGGAAGAAATTTGCTAAATGTTGTCCTCTGTTATGAATCGTAACAAGATCCTACGAGTCGTACAATCAAGTTGTGGTTTGGCTCTGAGAATCCTGGCATTTTTTAAAGATTTCTACGTGTGTCTTGGTATGCCTTGTACCTTTCTCCTACGACTTGTAACAGCTTGTCGTAACATGAGATCTGCCAAGTCCTAAAAATCATTGAAGTTCTCCACAGCTCTTGGTATGGGTTGTAGATATAGTATCCATAGTTGCTACCTGCACCAGGAGACTTCAACTGTGCAAATTTCTCTGAAGTATTCCAAAACTCAAGTTACGAATCATACCAGGATGGTATGGCTCGTACTGAGAGTCGTGCTTTGCCTTTGGCTTGTATCAATATTCTGAGCTTTTCCACGAGCCTCAGTACTGCTCATACAATATTGGTACGGGTTGTACTGAGATCAGTACTTGGCCACTTTTCTGCACTTTTCTGCAACTTTTGCACATTTTTACTCCAACACCTATTTTTCCCGAAAACAAAGTAAACGAATCTCATATCCATATAAACACACCTAAGTCCATGTTATTTCTAGTTTTAAGCATCGAAAGTTTTGTAAACTCATAGCACATCAATTCCCTCAACTTAAGACTTTTTCATGTCCTTAGGCAAAGAAAACAAAAAACTAAAAACGACGCTTAATTAGAAAATGAACCTAGGATACTACAGCCAACACCAATCAAAACTTGCACTATGAACACAAACAGCTTTTGACACTTCTCCATGTAAACCAAATCAGCTATGCATATCAAGTGACCACAAACCATTATAAACAAGGATCAAGACATGTCATCTAGTTATTAGTAGAGAGTCAAGTTATTACCAATGCTTTTCACACAGACAATTGGCAGAATAAAACACAAACCATATACCTTCACAGAAAATGAAGTCTCCAATTCACAGATATATGAAAATGTAAACTTGGTACTAAACAAGTAAGACTCTCACTCTCACAAGGAAGTTCCAAATACTGCACATCGGATTCCATAGGCTTGTCCTTATTTTCTCTACTTTGGCTCTTCGAACAGCTAAACTAGGACCATTATAGGACTTCGTTCGGCTTGTAATATAGGCTTTGGGATGGGTATTGTAAGTATGGGATTTTAGCAGCTAAACTCTCCTTGGCACTACATACATATGGCTCCACTTTACACCTTTTTACCCTATTTTTTACTTTTTTCAATTTTTTTCTCCCTTTTCTCTATTTTTATACAGTATGTGGGTGTGGTGTGTTTTCAACTTTTTCATTCATTTTTTATTTTGTATTTTCTTTTTAATTTTTCTTTTTCAACTCTTTTTTTCTTTTCTTGTCACACCACACCTCATTTTTAACCCTTTTTTCTTTCTTTCCCTTTTTTCCACCTCCCCACAATCTATGCACCCCTACTCTAGCCACCCTCAACTTAGGCATTTTACTTGGGTTGAGGTTCACAATATCCATGGAGGGAAAAGGGCCAAAATAGGTTCATTATTAAAAAAAATGGGTAAGGTTAATTGGTTAATCAAAGAAAAATGGTTCATTTATTGCTCAAAATCGGAATCAAGGGAATTATATCAATTGGTAGGGTATTTTAGGATAAATTGACTCATCTATCAATAAAATCCTATGATCATCTCCTAACCATCTATCCTAAAGCCTATGCAAAGACCAACCGGGAAAGTTCTAGATCCTCTACGTAGTATTGAACTAAGTATTGGTCCTTACTCATTCATGGTACATGTTTTGCATTCATTCTACCTATCTGGTTCATACATGGATAACTATAACTACTCATGCTAATATACTAAATGACATTAAAAGATCCACCAAAATCATGTTTTGCAACCAACTAATACAACTAACATCCAAAAAAAAAATTAAAACAGGGTCATTTTTTTCAAAACTTCAAAACTAGTGCATTTTATTGGCCGAGTAATCCTAACTACTTTCTAATTAAAAAAAAACATTCTAACATGTCAATTCTACTAAATAGCATGACCAAGGATAAAGAAATACTGCAAGAAAAGCCCTCGAATTAATCAAAAATTATAAAAAATACAAGTACACTCTCTCCCCTTTTGAAAAACATGTTTCATCCCCAAAGCATATAATATAAAAAAAGCGAGGGAAAGAGACATACCTATGGTGCACTAAGCGCTCGTGCATCCCACGGAGGTGGTACCTCCCTATATCTGTGGCGCTAGCGGTGGCCGGCGCACTCAATGGTACCTCTACAGAGGAAATGGTCACCCCCTAAGCAGTAGTGGTCACCTCTACGACCTCGGTAACAACTAGGGCTGAATGTGGCTCACCCAAAGGGTCCTTGTCGCCTACAAGCTCAACATGGGCAGTGGTGGAGCTACCCGCTCCTCTTTCTCTCTCAAGCAGCTCCGACCTATGCTCGTCGTGAATCTTATGACTCTCCAATCTTGCCCGCTTGTGTTCTTTATTCTCCTTCTTTTTCTTCTTCTTTATGGTCTCATATCTAATATCCTCTGAGACCCACTCACTTTTCCTCCCTCTACTCCAGTTGGCTCCTAATCTGCTGCCAATTCAAGCTCATCATCCATCTCAATATGGAGGTCAGGAAGTGTCGGGGCTACTAGAATTGCCGGTTATTGGGATGACAGCTCGGTCACTTGGCTCTGAAGAGCCCTCAACTTCTCACAGAGACTACCTGTGTTAGTCTCCTCTGCCATGCACTCATTGAAGCGATGCTCAAAGCTGTCGAGTCAGGCATGCAACACCCATGCGCCCGCCTCAATCTCAGCCTTCATCTATGGCTTCAAATTCTCCATCATAGACTGCATCTTTCTCTCAGTCATAGTCAATATATTTTCCATATTTTGCAGAAAGTCCTGAGGCACTAGTATCTATCTTGCTGGGGTTTGGCTCGGAAGGCCCATATGTGGTGCAGCAGAGGTACTGGGAGCTACCTCTGAATAACCAACCTCTATAGTTGGTGCCTCAACCTGCTCCTGTGAGGTAGGGGAATTAACCTGCTCACCCCCAACTCCCGTGGTACCGGGACTGCGGTAGGAAGTCTTGCTCAGCTCATCGGGTTCATTTCATCGCGGATCAACCCTATGTTCACCTGTCCGTTGTCTGCTGCCCTTTAATCAACTGCTCTTTATCAGACCGCACCTTGAGACCTGCCTTCATACATAATCTGAACACGAGACTCGGGAATGGGATAGTAGTTCCTAATTCCATAGCCCGATCCCGGATCTCCTCTACGATGACCCTCGAAATGTTGATGGAATATATTGACATGATACATGCCACCAATGTTGCTCATGTCTACACTGAGGGTGTTGTCGTTTACGATCGGTGCATTGTGGCGGACTAGCATCCAGCAGGCCTTTGCTATGAAATTCAGCGAATTTTTGGTGACCTGCTTTCCACTAGTCACCCGATCTGCATCCTCCTTATCCTTAGAATTGACCCCATATAGCTACTTTATCTAATTCTTCCTCTTCTCAATACCTAAATGCTTAATCTTATTCATGGCATCCATCTGGTAGTCAAACTCAGGTGTAGTATACGGTGGTATAAACTAAGGCCCATATAATACCTGAGCAATAGTACACTCAGATATGTCAACAGTGCAGCCTCGCACCATTACGCTTTCCAATTTGGGCTGATATTTCAACTTTTTCCCATTATTTGCTTTCTGCTCCATGGTAGCCAAATAGTTGGCATAAAACTCCCGGACTATCTCTAAAGTGTATCGATCTGGGGTTCTAACCATCCACTCAAATTTATAGAAGCTGAATATCCGCTTCATCTCCTTCACCTCATTCAGTGCATTGGTGAGGTTATGTGGTTCTTCTTATATACTCTACCGAGGGTGGTTCTTGTAGGTGAGAGAGAGACCCTTCTCATACATTTCTTGCACCCAGGTACTCTCCACCGAATAGTGTGTTTCTCCCTAGGTGGATTTTGCTCTCCCTCATCATTGGCTGCCTAATCTTCAGACCTGGACTCACTATCTCCATCTCTGGATTAGACCTCCTCGGACCCCTTATCATCATTAGATCCACTCTAGTACTCTTGGACCTGTTCTTTAGCTCCCTCCTCAGACTGGGGAGCATCGGCAGATATGGCAATGATCGCCTTGGCCTAGGCTTTAGCTTTTTCCTTAGTGGTTCGCATCCCATCAATGTCAGATGTATCGACCTTGTACTTTTACACCGAACCATTAGAAGAGTTTTCTGCATGTTCAGAATTGGAGGGCTCATCTCTCAATGCCCTCCGAGCAGCTATTTCTTACCTGGAAGCTTTGTCTTTTGACAGTTTTTGTTTCTTTCTTCTTTAAAGTCATTGTACATGTTAAGAAAAAGGGTTAGAACTTCATATATAAGAAAAATAAAACAAGAAAATACCCTATGAATATTTCCATGAGTCTTCAGTGCAAGTCTTACCTAGAAGGTAAGACCGTACTGAGACTCGTAGTATCTCGGGTCACAATCATGACTCTGAGGTACGACTCATACCATGAAGGTACGATCCATACCATGAGTCGTATGAGGATACCCTTGAAAACCATTATTCTGTAATTTTTCATGACTCGTGGTATAACCCGTAAGTTATTCCACGAGTCGTAGTAAGGGTCGTACAGTTGCCTTTGGACTTGACCCTTTTCAGATTTTTGGTACAATTGTCAGGTACGACTCATAGTAGGATACCACAAGTTGTACTATGTTCCGTACCAATTAGTTTACATTCATTCAGCTTGGGACAGTCCCAAAGAGCCATCCTATGAGTCGTAGTATGAACCTATGAGTCGTAGGAAGGCTTGTGAAGCCTGTCCTTGCCTTTGTTCATGTCAGTTATGCAGGTAAGTTCAATTTTTTTGTTGGGTACTCAGAATTCCCCAATCTAGGCATGCATTTTTCACACTTTTACGACTACCTAGTTCTCCCATTATGATTCACAACCCGTAACTCAGTTCATTTATAATTTATGTTCGAATTTAAGCATATTCAAATGTCTAACCAGTCAACACAATCACATTGTAGGTTACCGATCATTTTCCTCATCTATTTTCATGCACTTTGAGGAATCTCAGTTGTTAAACAATTTCATACAAGCACGAAGGTCTTTTTACTCAACCCAAAGCATTGCTACTTACTAGATTTTTGAAAAATCTTGCTCACTTCATGCGTGATTCAGTGGCTAGGGTAGGGATTCGACTTAAGCAGTGTTAATCGAGCACAAATCTTGCTCAATCAATTATTTTTCTTGAGTTACGGGTGTGAGGGAGTTGTGGGAGGTAATAGTGAGTTCAAGGTTTGATTGTGTGGGAGAAGGGTCTGAAAGATTTGGAATTTAAATATGCTAGGGCAAATTTTAAAAATTCGGGTCAAGGAGGGTCGATTTAATGAATTTGGCCCGTCACAACTCATACCACGAGTCGTAGGTTGGACCTATGAATCGTCCCTAGGATTCGTAGCATAGGTTTAAGAAAACTTACCTATGGACCTACGAGAACATCATACGACTCGTGCCATAAAGGTACAAACCATACCACGACTCATGGATCACTTTGAACTGGAGTTCCATCCTTTGCATAGTTCATAACTAACCGTGAGTACTATGACCCGTACAATGTAATTACAAGTCGTGGGACCAACCGTACCATGAACTCATGCACTAGGCCATATCTCTACTTCTCACCACGACTTATACTATGGCCCGTACAATGCTCTTACGAGTTGTATTGAGGCTTGTAGTACAAGTCTGTACTACAATTGTTCTGCAACCTATTTTTGTTTCACCTGCACACTAAGCACACATAAGTCAATAAACATTGGTTACCTCCCAAGAAACACTTGATTTAACATTACGGCACGACGCAGATGGTTCCGTTACTCAGAATTCACCAAACCGCCTCATGGGTTGCCTTCCAACAAGCGCTCGATTTAACATCATGTCATGACGCAAGTCTCTTGACTACTCAGACTTCGTCAAGAAACTCATAATCATCCTCGATTTCTGAGACCACCCTAAACTAATTTAGCTGCTTCAATTACTGGCAGACATTGAAAGTGACCTTCTCTTTATTAATCCTGAATTTCAATTGACCAACCTCAACATCTACTAAAACCCTCCCAGTGGCAAGGAATGGTCACCCCAAAATGATGGGGACCTCAAAATCAACCTCGCAATCTAGGATCACGAAATCTGCTGGGAATATGAATTTGTCAACCTTGACAAGCACATCAAATAGGATCCCCACAGGCTTCTTCATAGTACATTCGGCCATCAATTACTGCATAGTAGTCGGTGTGGGGGCTCCCAAGCCAAGATGCTTGAACATAGCTAATGGCATCAGATTGATTCTTGCTCCCAAATCGTAGAGTGCCTTTGCAAACTCAACGTCACTAATAGTACATGGGATGGTGAAGGCACCTAGATCCTCTTTTTTCTAGCAAGGACTCGTGAGGCTATGGAACTGCTATGATGCAAGTTACCCACTGGCTCATAGCTCATGGACCTCTTCTTATTAACAAGGTCTTTCATAAACTCTGCGTATCAGGCATCTTCTCCAATGCCTTAACTAATGGTAGGTTTATAGATAATTGTTTAAGCATGGAAAGAAATTTCTGAAACTTACCATCTTCCGCCTTCTTCTTCATTCTTTGAGGAACGGTGGCGGTGGTTGTGGGATAGCCTTTTAGTTCTGTGTAGCCCTTTGTTTCTTACCCTTTTCAGCTTCAGACTCCTTTTCTACAACTGAAGGCTCAGCCAATTCAGCTTCTTCCTTAAGCTCTTGCTCAACAACCTCATCATCATCATCAATTACGATCTCTTTCTTCCTTTGCATTTCAACTACAACCGGTAGAGATGGATCAACTGTGATCTTTCCACTCCTAGTTATCACAGTCATACAGTGGCTATCATTCTTTGGATTTTGGATTGTGTTGCTTTGTAGTGTTCCCTTTTTCCTAGGGTTTAGGGATGCCAAAAGTTGGCCCAACTACTGCTCTATTTGCTTGATGGTTGTGGCATGCGACTCAACTCTCTGTCCCATGCCAGATATATCTCCACGAATGTCTTTCAGCTGCTCCTCAGTGGACCTCACTTTCTTGAGCATCTCAGCTATCATGCTCTCTAATTTTGACTGTCCGGCCTACCCCTTACGTGTGTTAGGAGGCACATACAATCTTGCTCGATCGTTGCGGTAACCATCATTCCTTCTCCATTCTCCCTCTCACTCATGACGTTGGTTCTGTCTCTAAACCCATTTTGGTTGTAGTTTTCTCAGTATTGGTTCCGACCTTAATTTTTATAACCTTGGCGCCAAGTGTCCTGTCCAGACCCTTGGGCATTGGCCCGAAAACCCGCCACCTAGTTGTCCAAGAAGTTTGCCTCCTCCTTGGAATCTGAATGCTCCTTCCCTAGCTCCTATCCCTGTGTCCCCAATGCATTGACCTTTCTAGCCCCAAAACCCATGATATTCTTTGTGAGAAGGTCTAATGATGTACGCATGTGGGCCAATTCCTGATCACGCTCCTCCTCCTTCTTTCATTGGTCTGCAGCCATACCAATAGCGTATGTCCCAGCTGCTGCTTCCACTTCCCTGTTGTGCTAAGCCCTATTGGTTTTAGTCACTCTGTCAACAATAGTGGCAGCTTGTTCCCATGTGTGACTCATCAGTGCTCCTCCTGACTCAGTATCTACCATAGCTTTTGTGTTGTTGTTTAATGACTTGTAAAAAATCTTCAACAAACTGTCATCAGAAATTATATGATTGGGCACTTGGTCAACTTCTTCTTCAATCTCAACCAGGTTTCATGAAGTGCCTCCATTTTCCGTTGTCTAAAATTGTAGATCTCATCCTTAAGTTGAAGCATCCTGGAGGGTGGGAAAAAACTTTCAAGGAAATCTTGTTTGAGCTCCCTCCAATTTGTAATGGAGTCATTGGGCAACTCCGATAACCATAAAGTGGCCTTCCCAGATAGAGGGAAGGGGAAAAGTCTCAACCTTATTGCGTCCTGACTAACACTGGGCAACCTGTACGCCTTACATATTCTAACAACATTCATTAAGTGCAGGTTGGCATCGTCATCTTCATGACTACTGAACACCCCTTTCATATTCTGCAACTGTATCATGGTGCTAGTGATGTCAAACTTTTCCCCAGCAGGCAAAGTCAGTGGTACGATAGCTCCACTTGACCCTTCCATGGCAACTAGCATTTGCAACTTCATCCTGAGCATCATCAGTTTCCTGAAGTGTAGTTTGCCAAGCTAGCTCGGCTTGCCTAGCTTCTTCAGCAAGATGGGCATCTCCTTGCTCTTGGTTCTCCATTCTTCGCGGTGATCTTTCTATTTCAAGATCCAAAGGAATCAGAGGGTTTCTGCTCCGTCAAGTACTTTGCATTCACCAAGGGACGACCTGTGGGTGTCAAAAACAAAAAGAAAACGTAAATGAGGAAATAACAACCAAAAGTTATACACAAGACATTAATCTGATCTTAGTCGTATTCCTCGGCAACGGTGCTACTTTTTAATAATGCTCAAACTCACACTCCTGATAAAGTATGAAGCGGATGTTGTCAATAAAGAACCTAACAAAGAGGTCGGGACCAAACCCATAGGGAATATGGTAAGAACTAGACTAACACCGGTATTTAAGCCTTTTCACATGTTATCTTCAAATTGGGGGGTTTATAGAAAAATAGTAGTAAAATAAGAGTGAAAATCAATTGTTGTTTGTCAATGATTTGCAATTAAATAGGTTAAGCGTTCCCCATGGGTTCATAACTACTTCGAGTTTACATTCGTGATCTATCCTAATGCTTACTTGTAGAACTGATAACTAGGGTTCATCCAAATGACTGGTTCATCCTTATTGGATGACTATACTCAATCACTAGGTTAGGTCTCATGAGCGATTTCAATTGAACCATTATCAATTTGTTCCGAATTAACTATACTGCGACCGCAACTCATGTTATACAATGATTATAAAAATCAAGGCTTTATTGTATTTCTCTTTTCCTAATCTCTACTTCTCTAGGTTCAAGCAAGTAAAGAATTCGGGCAAGTCCTAATGTTGCGCTTCATTAAGAAACATTAAAGATGAAGAGAATACAATATAAGCGTTTAGCATTGGTTTTGAATCACTTTGTGTAACCTTAGTTTGTTAATCCATCATGGTTCCCACAATTCTAGTTGTAGAGGTTTTAGCCTCTCATGATTGTAAGGTTATGATTAGTATTCATAGACAAATACATAATTAAATACGTACAATGATGATTGAAAAAAACCTACTTTGAGTATTTCAAGAAAAGATGTTGAACAAATTCAAGAACAATTGAGAAAATCCAAGTTATAATCTCAAGAATTGCTCTCCGATATTGTCAAAAACTAATTACAAACTTGACAATAATCAACCTCTAACTGCTCTCTAATGTCTGCTTATGAATATTGAACTAAAAAAAACATAAAAAATATTTATACAGATAATAAAATTCTTTTTTTAAGTTAACAGGAAAATAACCAAAATGGCGCTAACACATCTTACGACTCCTCATACGACCCGTAACAGGATTGTACGGGTCGTGCCTTGTCTCGTACATCCCTTGGCTTCTGCAAAATTTACTAAGTGTTGGCCTCTGGGACGCTTAACAAGATCCTAGGAGTCTTACAATCAAGTCGTGGTTTGGCTCTGAGAATTCTGGCATCTTCCGAAGATTTCTACGAGTGTCTTGGGACACCTCGTACCTTGCTCCTACGACTCGTAATAGCTTGTCGTAACATGAAATCTGCCAAGTCCAAAAAATCACTTAAGTTCTCCACGGCTCCTGGTATGGGTCATAGGTAGATGCTACAATCCGTAGTTTCCACCCGCACCAGGAGACTTCAACAGTGCAAATTTCTCTAAAGTATTCTACAACTAAAGTTACGGCTCGTACCAGGATGGTACGGCACGTACTGAATGTCGTACTTTGCCTTTGCCTTGTATCAATCTTATGATATTTTCCACGAGCCTCAGTACGGCTCATAAAATCTTGGTATGAGTTGTATTGAGATCAGTACTTGGCCTCTTTTCTGCATTTTTCTGCAACTTTTGCTCATTTTCACTCCAACACCTATTTTCCCTGAAAACAAAGTAAAAGAACCTCATATCCATATAAACACACCTAAGTCCATGCTATTTTTCCAGTTTTAAGCATCAAAATTATTGTAAACTCACGACATATCAATAGGCAAGGTAGTTAAATGGAAAACTACCTTTCATAAATCCTGTAATTTCCTCTACCAACTGCACTTGATTGGAAACTGCATTCTAGAACATATAGAATGAACTTTTATCTTTGTTTATTAATTGACCTGATACTATTTCATATTTTTGAATAGTATTCATGATCAATTCTAATGAACTCTTTTCAGCTGAAGTAAATATAATAGTGTCATCTACATATGCCAAATGATTTAGTCTAGCACTCCATCTTGACAAGACAAAACCCTTATATGACCCTTCCTCAAATAAAGAGTTTAGAGCCCTTGAGAGTACTTTTGCAGCAATTATAAATAGAGGATAGAGGATCTCCTTATTTGATTCTTCTTGTAGAATGAAAGAATTCATGTCTTTGCCCATTCAATAAAATAGAGTATCAATTGTTAACAAGCAGCCTCCCAATCATATCTATTACAATATCATTGAAGCCCGTCTTTCTCATAACTCTTGTCAAATATAACTAAGAAACATTGTCATAAGTCTTGGTCATATATAACTTTATCACTACATTAGCAGGTCTCCCTATCTTTCTTATGTCAGTAACAATCTCCTGGGTTAGAAAAAAAATTTCTATGATACATCTTCCTTTCACAAAACCTGATTGATTAGAAGATTGATATCGCCCAAGCACACGCAAGCGCACATGGTCGTCAAGTAATATAGGATGGTGCAATCCCCATATCGATCCCTTAGAGACTTTTCAAATTAATTACTCAAGGTTAATATTTTATTTCACTATTCTAATAAACACAGGAAAATAAGGGAAATGGTTTTAGAAATTATTCTACTAACTTCAAATGTAAATCAAACTAAGGAACAAAAATCTTTTTTACAAGTGTTTGTAATTCAAATGATGAGAGAATATAGCGTTTTAGCACTTTCTCTTTCAGGTTGAGTTTTAAGGACTCAACTACACTAGACTAACTCTTCTCAGGATTGTTAGTTGCAAGTTACGATTTCATTTCTTGCCATTCTCCCGAACATCCAAGAACTATCTCATGAACCCTAACGCCTATATCCCTATGATCGAAGGAGAATCATGAAACGATGGTTGTAGCTATTTGTATTCAACTGAACAGGGTTGAAGGGTATATCTCTATCCTCGACAACGAAATCTCACCTTCATTTTCCAAAGATCATTGAAACCTATTCTATAATTACCTCTAACCCTCTTAGTTCCCTCTCCTGAGTTCAACCGAGAGCCAACAGATAATATTCGTAAGGTGACCAGTCTAATGAATATGCAAAGAAAATAAGTAAGTATAGATAATCTTGAATGAAGAATCAAAGTCTAGCATAAAAGAGTTTTCAAATTACAACTATTAGCTATGGCCAAAACCCTATAACAAGAGTTTAGCCACTCATATTCAAGCGGAAAACTAAAGCAAACATCAATCGAATTAACAAAATATAAAGTAAAGAAGAAAACCTAGAACAAAATAAACTTTTGTCTCTCCCCCCAAGAATTGCTTACAAAATGATCTCACAATAATTGAAGATTTCTAACAAAATTCCCTAGATGTTATATTTATATGAAAGGTATCAAATGACATCTTTGCCCTTAAGAAGTACAACTTTTGTACTTGAAAATCCATCCCGGACAGCTTGTGGCGCGCCACAACATCCAATGCACCAAACTTAGCTTGAATTTCCTCTAAAGTCTTGGACCTGGTGTGCCCTACCATCCAATGCACCAAAGTATTGGAAAATTTTCCTAAGTCCAGAACCCTTTTGGTGCGCCGCACCACTCATTCTCCAAGGTGTTGAGCAAAACTTCCTCTGAAGTTGAAGACCTGGCACTCCATACCACCCAACGCACCAAACTAACCATAATTTTCTCTAAAGTTGGGAGTATGGCGCGGAACACCAGCTATCTTACCAGGCCAATTTTCTTGAACTCTTCTTTCTTCACACCTTAGGCCCTTCTTGAGTCCTTTTTCATTGATTACTTGCTCAAAACATATAAAAACACTTGTTAGCTCATATAACACATATAAACATGAATTCATGATTTTCATAAGGATAATAAACTCAAAACAAGGAAAAACATGGGCAAAAGTATGTCAATTGGTATAAGAATATGCCCAACATCACCACCCAACACTTAAACCATTGTTCATCCTCAAACAATCATAACTTATATGAACAAACATCTTTTCCCACTACTTATCACCTCTATCAATTCTCACTCAAGCAGCTAGCACAGAGCATATAATTAAGTGGTTCATCAATTCATAACAATCCACATCAAGCACACATAGAAGTTTTCACATTTGAACTACATAACCTCTAAAACTGACTCATCTTTTTAAACAGTGCCAACATGATTAAGTATGAAAAATGCAATACATAGTACACTGACTTTGACCATCTTATGCGCTTAATTATTTAGTGATGTTCCTTCCTTCATATTATCGATTCAAAATTTAGAACATAATAAGAAGGACACACTCACTCTCACCAATGATGTATCATACACATGCAACATATAATAGGCTTGCCCTTCATGTATAGTTTGACTACTTAATCACTTCAAAGAGAGTAAGATCCTAAGGACTTTTCTTGGTTGTAATATAGGCTAAAGGACGGGTAGGAATGATTTTCTTTAGTAGTGGCTACCAGTCCTAAGCACTTTAAGACATTTTTTCATCTTTCTTGTCCACCTCTTTTCTGAACTGCTCACCTTTCCTTCACAAATCCGATTTTTTCTTTTCTCATGCCCCTCTCATTATACTACTTGACTGCTAGTTTCTACTTATAAGTTTAACAAGAATAATCAACCATGAAAAATCATTCTTTAGTTCTAGCAGCAAGTAGACATGTTCGTTTGTGTGGGCACCCTTCTTTCCATTTTCTCTTCTTATCATCACTTACTCTTTTTTCTTTCTTTCCATTCATTTGACTCTTTATACATCGGTGGACCTTCAATATTAAATCTCAAGGTGCCTGAGACTATCTTTGGATCAAACAGAAGGTCGTGCAACAAAGGGAATAGGCTTCTTTTGTGGCTAAGAAAAAAATTAAGCCTTGAAGCTCAAGGGGTTAACTAGGATAGCGTTAAGAAAGGTACAAAAACTACGGACAAAATGGATTTTCAAAGAAATGCCTTAATCACATCTCACCTCTTTAGCAACTAGATATCCTATGCACCCTAAGTCATGTTCTAGATGTTACATTATATACAACACACAACAAATCAAGCTCACCTCTCAAGGCATCATAATCTTAGTTTGTTTCCTATGGCTACAGACCCACACCATCAAATTGAATGAGTTCTCATTATTAAGCCCTAAAAATTATTTTCTTCTTAAGTCAAGTTAAAGAACCTATGTGTCTCTTATGATTTCTGACTTCCTATTCATTCAAGATGGCCACTTCATTACTTCTAGCTTAGCTTCTAAGTGAAATATCAAGAGCACAGAAGTGTGGTTTTTCGACTCCATCCTTAAAATAAAAAAATTATGACTAATTTCCCTTAAGAGGGTCGTCATCCATCCATTATCGGGAAGGGTCACTAACTCTGCGATGACACTAAAACATAAAATTGAGAAAATAAAACAAACTAGAGATGAATAGCCATATCACATAACAGAGCATCAGTGTTCACAGCCATCCACAATTACTAACTATAACAGACCAGAGTTAATCGAATCAATCATAGACCAAGCTACTACCATAGAGAATGACAACTATTGCTACAGTCCCAACATTTTGCAAAGAAAGAATAAATAGGAAATCTATCTCCTCCACCCTACACATAAACAGTGCACTGTCCCCAGTGCATAAACAAACATATCAAATAAGGAGAGAAAAAGAACTTCTTGGGCCTCTAAGAACAACCATCATCATCAGGATTATACTCCTGATCATCATCATCCTCATAATCAACCTGCATAGCTATTGTGGTGGAATCATCCTCTTCATCATCATCCATATCATCAACACCATCAGTCAACATTGTGGCCTCATCATCATCTAGAGGATCCTCAAAAATTGGTCCACCTTTCACATCAGCGTCGCACTCTCAGTGAGTGGCTACCGCTCCTCCAGTGTTGACATCTTGTCATCGGTGATAAGTCTACCTCCAATCTTCAACTACGGCTCTAGCATCCCGAACATGCAGCCTCTCCAACTATCATCCCGAGCATAACACTCGGTTGGAGTGAGAAGTGGAACTAAAGATGTAGCTGGCTCCTTGACCCTTGTGACATCAATCATTTTGCTCGCCAAGTGCCCTGCTAGAGGTAGATGAAGATCATCCTCTTCCTCCTCAATGCCAGCCTCTCAAAAAAGCTGAGTCAATAAATTTCCATAACAATACTTTCATCAGCAGTTGTGTCTGGACCTCCTCATGTTATCTCTGAACACAACGTCAAAGTTGATCGGCAACCCCTTTATCAGCACATACCAACATAATTCTCTCTCTAGTAATCTCTTTGGTGTGTTTCCCAGGAAAAGGTACGACACATACAAGCTTGACCCAACTCTAGCCTCCTTAGTCAAGTAGGAGAACGAGTGTAGAATGGGTGCCATTGTGGTCCCTTGTCCAACGGGAAGATAAGTGCTCGCCACATAGTGTATGGCGAATATCATGATACGAGGGATTCTCTAGCAATATGAAGTACATCGACGGTTCCACCACAGGCATGAAAAGGAAAGCATTAAATGACCAAGCATTAAAGCGAACCACATGACCCCCTATCTTGATTTTAGTGCTCTCTTCGAAGGAAGTATCTTAATTGGCATAGAATTCTCACACCAAAGTGAAGTTGCACTCCTCAGGCTAGGAAAACCATATCCTAACCCCAACTCACAGATGGTAGTGAACTCAACTGCAAGGCGTCCCTTATTAATCCAATTTTTCAGAGCATACATTGCTTCTTTCTGGGAATTAAACCACTTAAGCCCATGCTCTTCCATGGCTTTGGCTCCGAACCTCCTAGTAGGGGGTGCTTTGGTGGCCTATGACTTTGACCCTTTTGTTCCCTGTTGGAGTTGCTTAAGTCCTTTGTCAGTGATTACCACTTCTTTTTCTTTATCTGTATGAGATGCCATAGTACCTGCCAAACAATAACAAGATTTTTTCACAAAATTAGTTTGTGAACAACAAGATTAGCTAATTAGGTGTAAGAGGTGCAAAACAACTCCACACTTAATTCGCTAGCACTAGTGAGAATTTGTCAAATAAGGTATTCAAACTTTTCTTATTATCATTCCAAATCTCATCAATCCAAATTACATACTAACTATACAATTTCAAGTCATCTTCATGATTTTTCTCACACCTTGCTTAATTTTTCTTCTTTTCAAGAATGCTTCAATTTAGTCATTTCCTTCACCTTCTCTAACTTTTCATTCACCATTCACTCAACCCAAATTGTGGAAGTAGCCACAATAAATTCATTCAACAATTAACATGACTTTTACTACTTTACATAATGAATTAACATGAATTTTTCAACAACCCAATATTTTTCACAATTAAAGAATCACATAAACTAAGCATTTTCTCTCTCTACAAAAGTGCTCCAATTTCACTATTTTCGTGAAGTCATTCAACAACCCATTCATCACCCACTTGACACCCATAACTTAGAATCAAAAAATTCAATCAAAAACAAGCAACCCAACAAGGATATAGCATTTTCATGGAACAATAAAGAGATTTAAGATATGAAAACCCACATCATGAAATTTAAGATTTTCACCAACAATGGTGATTTTGGGTCTTTCAACTTGGGGAAGAAGGGTAATGGGAGCATGCTTACAACATTAAATAACAAAATAGAGAATAAAATTACTTACTTGAGTTGAGGGATTGTGCTTCACCAAGCTTTTTGGAGAAGACAACAATGGGGGAAAAAGGGAGGGGAGTTACGGCCTAGGTGAGAGAAGAGAGAATGGGGATTTAAGTGAGAGAAGATGAATGGGGATATAAAATAAAGGTGTGGGTAATGAATTTTTATTAAGTTTAGGCTCCTTGGGTCAAATTTGACCCTTGGAACAAAATATTTTCGCCCATCAAGACCTGGCGCGGCAGCCCAGCTACTGCACCAGACACTTAGAATAAAATTTTCTTTGTGAACTGGTTCTGGTGTGGTGCGCCACCCAATGCTCCAACCTAAATTTTTTTCCTTCTGAAGTTTAATACCTGGCGCCCCATACCAAGTATTTTTTTCCCAGACTTAAAATTTTTCCAGCTTCTTTTCCACGTTCTTTCACCTAAAAATCCTTGTCCGTCTCTGCAAAACAAAATATGTTAGAAAGATCAGTTGACTCCCATGAAGAACTTTAGTTATAGTTGTGGAACGATATTCAAGGGTTGCCTCCCGTGAAGTGCCTGATTTAGTGTCGCGACATGATGCAAGACTTCTCACTCCTTCACTCGAGTGAGATGATTGGTACCCTGATTTCCTGCTAAGTTCCTATGACACACCAACTGCTCAACTGCCTGCTTAGGTCCTCCAGGCTCCACCACTGTGTTCATGGTAAAGTCCTGATAGTGAGGTGTCGACCTTGCCACCCTGAACACATCAAAGACTTCCTCTTGGCCATCCACAGTCATTGACATCTTACCTGACTTCACTTTTTTCACTGCATCTGCGGTGGATAAGAATCCTTTTCCCAAAATGATGGGACAAGTGTAACACCCCAAAATTTTCTAAGACTAGATAAGGAATTTGAAATGTGTTCAGTATAAAAATTTTGGAAATTTTCTCAGAACGGCTCATTGTACGAGTCGTGCTCTAGAGTAACGGATCAAGGTATGAGTCATTACGACTAGCAGAGGGTAATTTGCTATCGAATCTTTAAAGGAATTTTTGTAATTTCTAAGAACCTAACTCTTTAATGACATTATTTTAAGCCCTGAAAAGAGTACTTTAAGAGGGTTTAACCTACCCTAAGCTATCGGCTCCCGTGCATGCAAGTTATTGAGAACCCTCTTCAAAATCAAGCTAGAAATCCCTCAATTTCTTCCCCAATTCTCTTGGGTTTACAAGGATAGTTAGAGAATAAGTCTTCCCAAGTATGTACGGATATGAATAAGGGTTTTCTTTCACTCTCATACCCAAATTTTTCCTCAAGTTCATGAATTCAAGTATATGAATTTATAGGGTTTTAACTCAATTTTATGAAATTCTCTATGATATGTTTATGTCTAATCCCCTCATATTTCAAAGCATGTTTTTAAGTCTAATGGGTAGACTTTATACACAATATGATTATAAATTCATGACTTAAAGTTACTAGAAATTATGTCTTACTATGCAAGTTTTATGAAAAGCAAAGCCTGTGATTTATGATTTCAAGTATAATGAGATATCTAGCATGAATGAATGTTTATAGATTTCCCATGTATGAATATATGATTTTGACTCATAAAGTCTATTTCAAGTATGCATGATTTATGATTTGGGCAAGCCCACACAAGTTAAGTATGTTTTCATGAATCTATGTTTCCTTGGGTCGAAGGTGGATGAGGACACACATGAATTTATTGTGGAGGTGCAGAACATCACCCAGATTATGGGGTGACCGGATAGGAGAGGCAGACTTAGCCTCCTATCAGATGAAGGGGGTTGCTTACATATGGTACTGCCAGTGGAAGTAGAGTATAGCAATGGGAGTTGTCCCCGTGAGTTGGAATACGTTTGTGACTGACTTCTTGGATAGGCTCTTCCCTAGAGAGTTGAGGGAGGTGAAGGCAGCGGAGTTTGTCAACCTGAAGTAGCACCGTAGGACTGTCCAAGAGTATGCCTTGGAGTTTACCCGACTGTCCAAGTATGCAACAGAGATGGTTGCGGTCAGAGGGCTCGTATGAGAAAGTTTGTGAATGGAGTTGCATACTCACCGGTCAAGGAATGCATGACCATTATGCTGAACAGTGACCTAGATTTCTCCTGGTTGGTCATGTATACCCAGCAGATAGAGCTGGAGCAGATGAAAGAGAAGGAGAGAGAGGCAAAGAGGGCCAGGACAGGGAGTTATGGACAATTCTAGCAGAGGTCCAGTGGAGGACATCGCCATCAGTCCCACCAGAGGTCGTCGGTCCCAGCGCCATCATCAGCCAGTATTCTTTCCATACCTAGGCGTGACCAGAGGGATAGAGCATCAGGCTTTAGTGGTCAAGGAAGCATGTCAGGATATCCCAGCATTCCAATTTGTAGGAGATGTGGTAGGAGGCATATCAGAGAGTTCTTGGTGGGTTCAAGTGCATGCTCCAGGTGTAGGAAGTTCAAACACCTACTCAAAGACTACCCGTCAGCCAGACAGGGCCATTGTAGAGGCTATGACATAGCTATCAGTTCAGCAGCTCCACTAGCACGTTCGGCTCAGCAAGGTGCATCCACTAGTGCAGGTGGTGGCCTGCGTCATAACAAATTTTATGCACTGTTATCTGGTCAGGAGCAGGAGCTTTCTCTCGATGTGGTCACTGGTATGTTACGAGTATTCCATCTTGATGTGTATGCATTGTTTGATCTAGGGGCTACCTTATCTTCTATGACTCCATATGTTTCTATTAGTTTCAGAGTCAGTCTCGAAATCCTATCAAAACCCTTCTCAGTCTCTACTCCAATCGGTGACTCAGTTATAGCCCGAAGGGTATATAGAAATTGCACTGTCATAGTCTTCCAAAAAGTCACCTCAGCGGACCTAGTGGAGTTAAATATGACCAATTTTGATGTTATCTTTGGTATAGATTAGTTTAATCCATGCTATGCCTCAGTGAACTGTAGAACCCGTACGGTAGAGTTTCAATTTTTGGGTGAGTCAGTCCTAGAATGGAAAGGTAATTTAGTTGTACCTGTATGTCGCTTTTTTACCTATATCAAGGCCAGGAAGATGATCTCTAAAGATTGTATATACCATCTAGTTTAGGTTAAGGATTCTATGTCCGAGACCACGACTCTTCAGTCAGTTCCTATAGTCTGTGAGTATCTAGAGGTATTTCCAGATGATATACCAGGAGTCCCTCTGGAGCGGGAGATTGACTTTAGTATTAACCTTCGCCCTAATACGCAACCTATATTCATTCCTCCTTACAGAATGGCTCCAGCTGAGCTAAAGGAGTTGAAAAAGAAGTTGAAGGATCTCCTAGATAAGGGTTTCATTAGGCCTAGTAAATCCCCGTAGGGTGCTCTGCTTCTTTTTGTTCGAAAGAAGAATGGTTCCCTTAGGATGTTCATTGATTATCAGCAGTTAAACAAGGTCACAATCAAGATCATGTATCCCCTCCCTAGGATTAATGACTTGTTTGACCAACTTCGGGGTGCTAAGTGCTTCTCAAAGATAGACCTAAGATCCGGCTATCATCAGTTAAGAGTTAAAGAGAGTGACATTCCAAAGACAGCTTTCAAGAATCAATATGGTCACTATGAGTTCGTCGTTATGACTTTTGGACTAACGAATTCTCCTGCAGCTTTTATGGAATTGATGAATAGGGTATTCAAGCAGTATTTGGATATGTTCATTATTATCTTCATAGATGATATTCTCATATACTCTTTGAGCGAAGAAGAGCATGCCGCTCATTTGAGGATTGTGTTGCAGACTCTCAAGGACCATCAGTTGTTTGCTAAGTTTAGCAAGTTTTTGCTGGACTCGGTGGCGTTCTTGGGTCAGGTAGTGTCTAGCAAGGGTGTGCAAGTGGACTCTCAAAAGATAGAGGCAGTGAAGAATTGGCCTAGACCTGTCAGTCCCACGGATATTAGGATCTTTTTGGGTTCAGCTGGCTATTACCAGAGGTTTGTAGAGGGCTTTTGTCACGCCCCGCCTTGGGGGGTATGACTGGCACCTGGTGCCCTAGTAGGACCTGGACTGCTAACTGGTGAGCCTAGGCACGTCTGGTGTCTGGGTAGCTCTATTTCTGATTTTTGGAAACAAAGGGCTATATAACGGCTGTAAATACAGCCTCCGGCCGACTGAGCCTATAGCCACCTGTGCATATAACAACAGCTAACCAGAAACATACTCATAACAAGGGACCTATGCGGGCCGACAAGGCCACCATGCTGTCTAGTCATCT
>JACEIK010008390.1:7061-63035 GCA_018107945.1 Datura stramonium | reverse complement strand
ACCGGAGGAAAGATTAATCAAATTGTATCGATAATTTATTTCTCTACATGTTTGTTTTAGCCTCAGCATGCTCATACTTATAGTTCAGACTCAACTTGTACATTCGTTTTAGACTTAGTATAAATTAGGAAACAAAATATCAAAATCTTCTTCACACTGTTGTCTGCATTTTTAGAGTTAAAGTTTATTAACACATGATTAGATTGATACCGTAGTCCAGTCCCTGGGGGATCGATACTTGGCTTACTTGAGCCATTTTATTACTTGTTTGACCACGTGCACTTGCGTGTAGTCATCCAGACCGACGAACAATAATTATAGAGGAAGTATAAACTTAATCATAACTTTAGAATACCCAATCTGAAGTTGATTACATATATATGTCTGAAAAGCCTCTAAACATGACGAGTTGTTGGGACAAGACCCCCAACAAACTCAACAAGCTGAAACTGAAATTAAATAAGGAAATCTAAGTAGTCTAGTCCTTCGAAGATGAGGACTCACCAATAATGCAAAGGCTAACTGATAAGATGACTATGAACGGGGATGAACTTGAGAGCCGGATCCTATACCATGAAATGATACAACATAGAGTATGCGGTCAGTACATGGAATGTACCGAGTATGCAGGGTAAGTAAAACCGCTAAAGTAAGCAAAATCAGTTAAAGACCTGCATAACATAAAATATAAACATTGAGAATTTGAGAGTAGGGATTGCATGCATTCTTTCTGAAATCATGATCTCATCATAACATAACGTATCATCATAACATAATCGATTAACTCAAAGCTGAAATCTGATATTTATAAGTAAATATGAATATTGAGTCAAACCTACTTTAGAACATGCTTACATATGTAAATCTCATGAGTAATGAACATGCATAACTGAAATCATGAGGAACAATGAGAGACTCATCTTTTAACCGACATACCACGATAGAGCTTACATGGTCCCAACTATCACACTTAAGTGGGTAGAGCCATCCCAAGCCTTTCCAGGGCTAGGGACGATACCATGATATCGATATCAAGCTCGTGGCCCAATAGGGCAGGGAATAGCTCACAAGGGAGGTCCCGAAATCATAGTGTATAAACCTACATTTCCGCGTAGTTTTGACACATAGGGTGATCGACCCTTAGCCTGCTCGGTGCTAGAAACTACTTCCAAAAACATGCATATGCTGTACATTGTTATTCAATGAAGCTCAACATCGTCTATTGACGAAGATCATAAATCAAATACATCTCAAAGTTGAAATCATGCATATGAAAAACTTTAACTCAAAACATACCACAAGTTGAACAATAATTGAGAGTCTTCACTCCAAAACCATGTGGTAAACTTAATTCGGGAAATCATCAATCGTACTTAAACATGTGGGCATTGCCTAAAGCTTTATCATACTTTGAAATACTCAATTCATATAAAAAACATGATTATAAACATGGGTAGCTTGGAAACATACTTTTCATCATAACATCTCATCATCATCATGCATTCATCACAAATCTCATCTTTCATGAACTTTCCAACAATGGGCTTTTTAATCCATAAAGCTAGAAACATGATTTTTAATTGAAAAAATTATAAATATTTCCCATACTTCACAATTCAATAGTTGAATTATAATCAAATCATACCCATGTATAGAAATAAGAGATTCATGCATTTGGGTTAAAACCCCATAGATTAGACATAGAATTCTCATGATTTAGAGAGGGATTGGGAATGGGTGTGAAATGATTCACCCATTCATAACCCTACATACCTATTGGTAGCTGATTCATACACTTCTTTTGATGCCCAATAGGAAATTGAAGAGAAATTGATGAATGTTAGGCTTGATCACCCTCTCTAGTCTTCTACCTTGCATGCATGAATGAATAAGGCATAAAATGAACTTAACCCCTTTAAAAGTCACTATTCATAACTCAAAAAGATGTAGTTTAGGCCTTAGGATCTTAGGAATTATGGAAAAGCCCTTACTAAATTCACAAAAAATAACTGCCAGTTGATCCCAATAGGGGACCTAACGACTTGTTACCCTGGACCACGAATCGTGGAGTCTTCCGTGAAGTACACTGCTCAACTGGTCTCCTAGGCTCATAACGGAAAACCTAATGACTCATTGCATGTGACCACGACTTGTGGTCACCATCCGTGAAGTTCACTGCCTCCCTTCCTCTCTTTCCCTTACTTACCCACCCCACGACTGACCTAACAACTTGTGGGGCGACCACGAGTCGCGGTCATGTCCATGAGATCCCTATTTCCAAAATTTCAAATTCATTCCTGGCCTCCCCACGAGTCACATCACGACTGGTGGGCTGCACCAACAGGTCACCTCGACCTCTTCTGTGCCTGGTGCCAGTTTTTAAACTTTTCTCTATTTCAACTCTCGAGTCGATCTTTGGCTTCACAGGTATAATAGATAGTAGCAATCTCCCTCTTGATTCTGCTCTCTACTTCCCTATCTTTCATTTCTTTCAGGCCATCCTTGCGCATAACGATTTCTCCAGCCTTGATTTTTGTCCCTTGGGCACCAAGGACCTTGATTGGTCCCTTGAAACCCGGGTCGCGGACCTATTATATTTCTCATGTATTGGCAAACTTCTCCGCACCATCTTGGTGGTGATGATTCTCCTTCATATTGCAAAGGAACTTGTGTACCCTGGTGACGATTCTCCCTTCCTTATTGCTAGGACCTTGCATACCTATAGTATTTACCACCTTGGGCCCACCTTCCCATCACATGTTTTGTCATTATTTCTAGTTGTGTCATCATCTTAGCAAGATTTTCTACTCACTCTTTATCTCTTTTTTCAACTACATTTGCCAATGCACTAGAGCTGATCTCATGTGTAGAATACATTTCTCTTGCGTGTACCAGATTCCTAATGGTTTTTGTTATTCTATCCGAAAGGGATTTAGCCAACCTATATGTTTGATCCATAATAGACCCTCCGGCTAAATTGTTTGGAAGCGGTTCTTTGATGGAGTCAAGGGCTCGTGAAAGCTTTGGAAGCACTCCATCAGGAATGCTATGATTAGGACAAAGAGCAACCCTTTTAACCAAGCCATGCCTCATGCAAAGGCTCTCCCGGCTCTTGCTGAAATTTGTGATGTGATCCCTCGGTTGCAACATTTTCGATGAAGGGGAAGTAATGATCTAAGAAGGCTTCAGTTAATTCTTGCCATGATATAATACAACCAAGAGGAAACTCTTCCAACCACATCGTCACTTCTCTCGTTAGAGAAAATGGGAAAAGCCTTAGTCTGATAAACTCTTGACTTATGTTTGTGATGTTGAAATCTTGGCACAAAAACTTGATGAGCCCGCAAGTGTACGGGTCATTGCAAGTAATATAGTGGCTCTTTTAAGGAACCGGAATGTCGAACCCACAGGGACTGGACCCATTCCTCTAACTATCCATTTATAGCGTGAATCTTAAATACCTAAAGGGTATTTGGTATTAGACATTTTGATGAAGGATATTTAAGTCTAAGTTTTGGGTCAGGCATATTACGAAAATGCTCTAGGAGCAACGTAGAGTTAAAGCCAGATAAACATGCGATACTACAATTTGCAATGGAATAAGTATAGGACTATCAATTGTTATTTCACATAACTGGAATTGCATGTTCATGGTCTTCGGTGTAGCCTCCTTGCATCATTGTGAGCGAGGAGTTTAGTTTGGGCAATTAATTATGTTGTGGTTTACGGGGAAACGATTAGGAACTTTCGTACGTCTAACCATTTAACTCAACTTAGCCGCACAACTACTTCTTCGAGTGGTGATGTGACATCCTGAGTTGGTCTTTCATAACCTCCGTGTGGTAACCAAGCAAGGTGTTAGGTATATTTCTATCCAAACACGGAACCTCTCCCGAGATTACTTCATGCTCCCCCCACATTCTCATGTCCTGAACCTAGATATTCTCAAGCTATTTCCCAAGCTAACAATATGCTTTTATGGTGATCAATCATAAAAACAACTAAAAAATCGGGAAATGCAAGGCGAAAATAACAATCAATAACTCAATCCCAAAACAATATCCTTAAATTACAATCATAATCCATGGCTTCAACCCTAAAGGAAGGGTTCTTGCCATTCATGTTAGTAAAACTACGTTAATCTACTCCTAATCTACTATTAATCTACTCTAACTACATACTTACATGAGATTGGTAGATGAGAAGAATTTGATAAACCCTAGCTGAGTTCTCCCACTTCTCCCTTCTCTCCGTTACGGTTTCCCAAATAAAATCGTGACCAAATGGAATTAGGAGCTAAGGGTCCTATTTATAAGTAAATGGAGAACGTGCATAATTTCTTTTGTCAAAGGTGAGCGACTCAGGTCATCATAGTGTATCGCGAGCTTTTGCCTCCGTGTTTCTGGGAGCATCAGCCCAGCTCACTGGAAATCA
Source organism: Datura stramonium (assembly GCA_018107945.1). Classification (NCBI taxonomy): domain Eukaryota; kingdom Viridiplantae; phylum Streptophyta; class Magnoliopsida; order Solanales; family Solanaceae; genus Datura; species Datura stramonium. The sequence continues at coordinate 58,601 of JACEIK010008390.1, read as the reverse complement.
ACCGAAAATCGGCTTGGTAGAACCTTGCCGCGATGGCAACGTGGCACGCTGCTTGGGCAGCGCGTCACCTCTTGGTCACTTGGAGCTACGCCTTGGCACGCTGCCAACGCGCAGGGAGGCTGTCTTGGGCAGCCTGCCTGCCGTGGCACGTTGCCGACGCGCAGGTGGGCTGTTTTGGAGCCTCCTCTTCATGTCGTTCGCGTGTTTGATTCCTTCTCCAAGCCTTTACTTCACCAATTCATGAATTAGCTCCTCAAAGTCATCAAAACCACTCTACAAAACAAGCTAATCATGTTGGTTAGCATATCTTCACTTTTATATAAAATCACATGAAAATGTATCAAATAGCTTAGACAGCACGACTAATTTAAGTTATAAAGCGTATCACGGGACCTATATTATTTCCCGTGATCAGGCATATCTCCAAGAAATTTCTCAAATGACGATTTTCATCCTCACTTTGTTTACCCCCGAAGAGTCCCTTCATTTTGCGAAAATGCAACATGGTACTTGGCGATATGAAATATGAAATTCCCTACCGTGGGTAGCAGGTGAATGGGGCTTGCAATCTCCGGCATCACTGGGTTATCATCCTCATGCTCCATGTTACCTTCCACTGAGCTATCCTCTTCTTGGTAGTGATGACTCATGTGGTTGTAATATCCTAACAAGCACAACAAAATCGTTAAGTAACTAAGATGCAAAAGCTATTTCAAATTAACAATCAACACAAGAATATCAGTGCTAGTCCCGGCAATGGTTCCATTTTGATAACGTAAAGTATACTCCTCATATGAAAGTGCACGGTCGATGTATCAAAACAAGTAACCCAACGGATGTCGGAGTCAAATCTCACAAGGACTAGCGGTAGTAATTACAAGTGTCGAGTTGAGAAATTGGGATTAGCTTACCGCTTAGAAATAACATAAAAATAAACAAGTTGGGGGATATTGGAATTTGTAATGAAGTATGATTGCTAATTTGGTTTCTATTAGGAAAATTATCAAGGTTGTTGACAAGAATGTGAAAGACTATAGGTGTGGTATAGATGATATACTAACTAGATAGGGACATGCTAGGTAATCTCATAACTTCAATTAGTCTAAATAATCTCGGGAAAATGGATATTTACTGCTTTTCAACTTTATAATTACGTCTTACTAGAGTTTTATCAAACCTCTCGCCATCATTAGCTCAACTCGATCAGATTTAGATTAGTAGATGCATTAATTTCTAGCTATTAGCTACTAATTAGAAGTGAGAATGTAATTTTGGCTATTTCTAGCCCAATTTCACAATCTCTCACCCATACCGACCATTAAATTCTCTTCCAATACTTAATTATTCTTTTTCAAGCAACAATCTAGTAGAACAATTAGACCCACATCACCAACAATGGATCTTCCATTGCCGGTGAAGAAGATATGGGTACACTTATTTAAATAATATTGAGATGATTCTAGCAATACCCGCTCTAATTAAGCATTCATCATCACACACCTCTAGTTAATGATTTAGCTACTCATGATTAAGATATTCAAAAGGACATTTAACAATAAACTCCATTGAATTCAATAACAAGAGTAGTAAAAAAATCAAGTTGACAAGTAGTCTTCAACAATGGCGTACCTTGCTATTAAGAAGAGGAAGAGAGAATAGTACTTTTCAAATTCTACCAATCAAATCCTCCTCTTATCTGCCAAACGAATGTTCTAAAGCTAGGAATGAAAAAAGATGATATGATATTATCTAATATGATATTCTTAGTACACAATACTTTCTATAGAAATTTATATATCCAAGAAAATAGGGCATCTTCTCTCTCTTTTTTCGTCTTGGACAATTTTGCCCCTGAGTAGTGTTACGGAATAAGCCAAGAACCTTCCTAGCGGTTACGCAGTTGCAATTCCATGGACTGCTAGCTGATCTGGGGCATATTTATATGCCCAATTGATACTCAAATGCATCGCTTTTGCCTTGTTTATCCAACAATGTGGTACATTCTCATTGAAATTGTAGGGAAGTGTGAATTTATACTAACCAACATGATTAGCGTTGTTTTGCGGGAAAAACATACTTTTATGGAGGCTAAGATGTTTGTTGGGAGGGCTGGAGAAGGACTCGGGAACGAGCAAGGAAGCAGGTGGAGAAGCAAGGAATTCAAGGGCTCCCGCGATAGAGCCGTGACACGCTGCCATCGCGGTTGCATTGTCGGGGAGATAATAAAATTCAAGAAATTCCGAGAAGGTCCGCGATCGAGCCGTGGCACGTTGAATTAATTTCCCAGTCTTGACATTCCAGTGAAGACGCATTTGCAACGTGGCACGCTGGGCATGCTCCGTTGCATGCCATGCCACGTTGGAGGCAATTGCAGGCGGCCAAATTCGAGCCTCGCGTTTGCCACCAGTGCCACGGGCGGTGCTCGCGATGCACTCGCGGCACGTTGTATTATTCCGAAAAAATTATCCCTAGTATAAATGAGCACTTAGGTTTATTTTTAATTATTCTGACTTGGTGGAGCAAGAACGTGGTTACGGCAGTTGAGAGGATATAGAAAATTCTTAGGGTTTTCTCTATCCCCTTTCTTCTTTCTTTCAATTGTTTGCATGATTTACACTCATTTAACGATGTTCAATCCACAAATGAGTAGCTAATTCCCTTTCTTGCTGAGGTTATGAATTGTTGTATTGAAATGTAATTGTTGATTATCTAGTTGTTTCATCTTTTCTTCTATGGTTGTTCTATTTAATTCTTGTTCTTCTTTGCATTAATATCGGCCCAATGTTAATGTAAATCCAAGAATCAGGTTTCACCCGAGAGGGCAAGAAACTGGAAAGTTGTGAATTAATAGGATATGATCTTTTCTTAGTTTGGGAAGACGAGGGGTGAGGATTTACCTTCAGGATAGAAATATACCTGAAAGTCGTATTGATCCAAGTGTGGAATCGAGTTTGTATGGCTAGAACATGAATTTCTTCTTATCACAGAAATGTAGGTGGAAGGTTCATGATTCTTAAGTTGGAGTTAAATACGAGAGTTTTATCCATAGGCATAAGTTCAAACTAGCAACCGGAGAAAGATAAACCATGTATATCGATATTTAATTTCTTTACATGTTCGTTTAGCCTCGGCATGCTCACATTCATAGTTCAGACTCATAATGTAATTATTCTACTTTAGTATAAAATATAGCTTACAAAATATGAAAACTTTTTCTTTACACTGTTGTCTTCATTATTAAGTTATAGTAAATTAACCTTTCGAGAAAGGTTTACCTGTAGTCCGAGTCCACATGGAGTTCGACATTTCGGTTCTTAAAAAGGGCCACTATATTACTTTGTACAACCCCGTACACTTGTGGGCTCCTCAAGTTTTGCGCGCCGTTGCCGGGGACTGGCAATTGGTGAAATTTTAATTTTTCTTAAAAGTGTTAGTTTTGCTATTTACCGTATTTTATTGTTGACAACGGTCTTAACTTTTGTATTTTGCAGATAACGAATTCTGTTGAACACTGGCAGAGACAAGATTTGGTGGATCCATCCTTAGAGCCGGAAAGACAATTCAATCGCCAACGGAGAGAAGCTCTAGGAGAAAACTGCAGTTATGAGACAAACACTTATGGGCAACCACGAGAATCCACCACTTGTGCGGGCGTATTAGTGCCCGAGTAACGCTAGGCCGGTTCGCGACGTGACAATCCCACATGCTAGTAATGTCATAGCATTCGCAAACCTGAGCCAGGAGGAGGTTGACTTCACGTGAGAACATGGTGCAATTGCTGCACACAGCGGGCGTACACGAGGTCTCCCTCACGAGGATCATAACAACATCTTCAAAATTTTTGGAGATAAGTGACACTTACATCCCGCTGGAGTGTCAACAGACTATGTCAGGCTTACACTATTCCCATTTTCACTTTTGGGAGAAGCCGAAAGGTGGTTGAAAAAAATTTGAGCCACGAAGATTCTATAACCACATGGGATGATCTTGCAAGAAGTTCTTGATCGATTCTTTCCTTCCGGTAAAACAGCAAGGCTTAGAAGTCAACTTCTAAGTTTCAAACAAAGAAGGAGAGAATCTGTATCCAACTTGGGAGAAGATTCAAATCACTGTTGCGCGGTGTCCTCATCACCATCATCAATGATGTGTTGGTGCACACTTTTATAGAATGTTTGGAACCCCACACAAAAAATTTCTGGATTCTGCAGTGAAGTCAAGCATTAGAAAAGACTTATGAGGAGCTTTTATACTTCTTAATCGTATTTCGCAGGAAATCCGGAGTGGAATGCGGACTCTTCAAGGGGAGGAGCAAGGAAAGCAAGTGAGTCTTGGAAGTGGATGGGTTTACATTATCGTACGAGATAAACTGCCTTGCGAGAATCAACTAAACACCTTCGGCAACATGAGCTTGAGTTAGTCTCAGCCCAGTAAATGCAGTGCAGCAGATTTGGTGTGAAGTGTGTGGGAGAAATGAACACTTTCGGGTAGCGAGTGTTAATGGAGCAAATCGACTTCGGTGAACTTCAGCCATTAATGCACAAAGGAACAATCACCAACAGTATGGGAACAACTACAACTCTAATTGGTAGGAATCACCCAGGCGAATTTCTCTTGGGGTAGCAACAACCATCAGGGACAGAGTCCGAGTCAGGGTATGCAGAGGAATCAAGGAGGGCCACGGAGGCCATCGGGCACAATAATAGAAACAATGCCCTCCTCGACCACTATCACCAGCGTTGAGGAGATGTTCAAGACATGGAAGTAGCTAGCCAAGCTCAATTGCAGGCTGACTATGAGTAGCGAGGTCAAGAATAATCTGGCCCAGCTGCAAGGCATGAGTATCGATTTGGGCGGTTCTTGGACCCAGAACACCGAGGCCTAGAGGAGGACTTCCGACCATGGACACCTAACCCCAAACGAGGTAAATGCGGTGACCACGAGCAGTGGTTTGCAGTTGAAGAGTGGAACCAGAAAGACCACCTCAGGTCAGGAGAAGCGACGAAGCGGAGAGGAGGCAAAATGATGAGAGGGGAAGAACAAGGATCTTGAATCGGAAAGACCTCCACCCCGTTCCCTCAACGATTAAAGAAGCACAAGGAGGAGGCTGTTTCAAAAAGTTCATGGAGGTGCTTAAACAGGTACACATTAACACACTTGTTGATGTTTTGCGGGGAGTTCCTAAGTACGCAAAGTACATAAAGGACATCGTGGCCAATGCGACTTCACAGGAATATGCCACGGTGGCTATGGAGGAGCCACTTCCGGATACAAAACCGATTGCCTACGAAGCTCAAAGACCCTGGGAGCTTCACAATTCAATTAACAATCGGGCAAAGTATCTTGGATTATGTGATTTGGGAGTGAGCATTAACTTGATGCCGACCTCGGTATTCAAGAAGTTGGGGCTAGGGGTCTAGACCTACGCGAGTGATCTTGCAGCTAGCGGATCGTTCCTTGGCAAGACCAGATGGCAGTGTGGAGGACGTGCTGGTGCAAGTCGGCTCCCAATGTCTTCTCGGTAGATTTTGTTGTTATTTGTCTTTGGACTTTGAGGCTGAGGCATTTAAAAGTCCCCATTTATTTGGGACGGCCTTTCTTGGCGACCGGGAAACGTTAATAGTTGTAGCTGCAGGGCAGCTAACTATGCGATCATGACAAGGTGGAGGTGTTCGATGTGTACAAGGCCACCAAGCTCTGGCGTTAATACGAGGAACTCTCGGTCATCAATGTGCTTGAGCAAGGCGATGTTGCTGAGGGCTTTGAGTTTCGAGTTGATGGCAAAAACCCACGACAGGTAAACGACAGGGGTGAGGATGAGTTCGTGAGAAAACGTCCGTCACCCTAGGCGGGCCAGGCTTAAGCGGCGTCGGCGGGTGGCCCCGCGTAAACCCCGAAGGCGCTGCACGGGAAGCCCAGCCCGTGAATTGTTTTGTATAATTGTACATATAAAAAAAGAAAGAAAAAAAGAAAGAAAAAAAGAAAAGAAAAAATATATACATATATATATATATATGTATGTATAGGTGTAAATATAAAAATAAAATATTGTGTTCGTCAAACCCATGGAATTTAACGATTTCTTGTTGAAAGATATATTTGAGTGATCGGGGAAGAAATGCAAAAGGAATGCAAAGGAGAAAACTTGAGGTAAGAAAATTTTTTTTTAAGTGACACGTTGAAGGCAAAATATGGAATTTTACAAAATTCCAGCAGATACTCTTAGCGATGGCTCCGTGTCACGTAGGTGATGCTCCGCGTTACCCTCCGACACGTTGAGGTGCAATTTGCGTCGGGTCACACCGGGTGCAGGCCACCCAGCCTTAATCCACACAACACCAAAATTACCTCATTTCTTCCCATTTCCATCCCCTCCAGCGACAAACACCCAAATTTCCCCTTCCCCAACGTGGCACGGACTTAGGCACGAAGTCTTTTCAACTTTTCTTCGATATTATCGGATTAAAGGTATGTTCTTGAACTCAACCTCAATTTTTGCTAAATATTTCGATTTCAAGCATGATAGCGAAGTAATCCTTTCCCTAGGTATAAATTTAACTTAAATTCAATTGAGTTATGGTTGTTTGTTGTTCGTAGTATCATGGTGATTATATGAGGCGAAAATTACATGTGATCGAATTTGGTTGTGAAAGTGTAGCTAGGGTTGGGTTATGAATAGGGAGAAATTGAATTGAGTTGAAATGGGAACAAAAATTATTGGTTTGTACATGTTAGATACGTTGAATTGTGTTGTGCTTGCGTATTATGCTAAAAGCGATAGATTTTCGGAGACAAATTGGTTGAAATTGCATGAAATTATCGAATCACATAGAACTTGAAATTGCTTAGGTTGAATTGATAGAATTTTATTTTCTCTTTTTTTAGCTAAGTGCTATGTGATTAAATGTGATCGATGGTAAGGTTGTGATTAGCTGTATGAAGTGCGAGTATTACATGAGGTTATCTTTGTCGAATCCGCTGAATACACAGGCATTTGTGTTGTTTTGTTGTTTTTGGTTTCTTGTTTTTATGTAAATAATAAAATAAGGATGATCTTGCCGTGGATCTTTGTATTTGTGGCTGAAAACTAAGTGTGGGGTGGCCGGAGCCTAACCCAACCTTAGTCGAAGCTAATTTTAAATTATTTGAAATTGGGACCCATCTGCTGCTGTTCGGGAACAATGGCAAGCTGGCAGGACAAGGGTAAGGCGCATCATCGGGCGCGGAAGCGGTTGAGGCCCAGGAGCAGCCGATCCCAGCGGCACGCCCAGTTCCATGCGGCCAGCGCGCCAGTACGAATTAAATGGGTGACGAGAGGAAGGGAAGAAGTGGTACACGAAGTACAAGGAGAACAAATACTTCCACTGAGGAGCACTATTGCAAGGGACCCATTGTACAGGAGTTCCCAGCGTGGTACATAGGACCCGACCTTTGCCCGGTGCGCTTCATTTTGTGAGCCCAAGGGTGCAATCTGCACTTGATTCGGGAGTTCTATGCCAATTGGGTGACGGCTCCGTAGTCACACCATCAAGATAAGGGAGCGGTGTCACATGAGCCTCACCCTCAACACCATACTAGAGGCACAGAACACGCGCCCGCGCGTACTCACGTGTTGAATATCCACTCCACCTTATGCGGATATCGGAGCGCACATTGTGTGAGCCCGGTCGATAACCTGTTAAGGCGGAGCATAAGGAGAGGGCTACCATCGGAGACCTTTGCCCTACTCACGGATGAGCAGGGAAGCCGGGATGTAACAAAATTATTTGCTCTGTTTGATTAGGGGTGCACATGACGGATGTGACGCAGGATCGTGTATACTAATGTATGCCCTGATGAAGAAAGGGCTGGAGATAACGTAGGGCGTGATCATATCACGCCATGAAGAGAGCCCGGTTGCATCAAGTGCACAGGTACGGAGGTTGGCGGGTTCTTGACTACGTCCACGAGGGGCTTGGAGGTAGAGGAAGAGGCCCTAGACTACATCCCTTGAGATGGAGCGGCGTGCCATAGATGTCACAAAGACTAAGGCACCCGACACCACTCACGGAGCCAGTTCTCATTAGCCGACGACATGCTCGGGATGACAGTATATGGCCCGCATGTTCGAGATGCGGTCTCCCGGCTACGCATTGGCGGAAGGCCGGCAACGGAGGATGATCTGTGGCAACTCGACTTAGATTACCTTTGGCGAAACGCCAGGGCACTATATCCGGTGGGCCCAGCTTTTTTGTGGAGCCCGTGGATGACAATGTCCCGACGAGGAGACACGTCGCGAAGAGTCCGATGTTGAGTCGGAGGAGGACGGCGGGGGAAATTCGGACATGGGGGCGGCGGCAGCTTGCATTGAAGAAGTGGAGTACTTTGATTGATGGGGAGTTTCACACCCACCTTTCTGTTTTGTTATTGTATGAACACTTGGGGACAATGTTCGATTTTAAGTGTGGGGTAAGTAGTTAGGTGAAATGGCGATCTTTGTCTTGTTTTGTATATAATGCATATTGCATTGCTTTGTGTTTGAAAATATTGTGACCTTGTTTTTGTGTATGTTCGTATTGAATTTTTTTGAAGGTTTGTGTGTCTTTGTTGAATCTTTGTGCTTTGTGTAAATAGTTTTGTCGAAATTATCGATATTTTTAAGAATTTCGTTAACTATTGTTTTCTTGTTGGGTTTCTCGGAGTTTGTTTTTGTTCTTTTGCCGAAGAGTCCCATTGAACCGAAGTCGTAAATAGTGACCCTTCCCTATGATGGATGGATGGCGGCCGTCTTAAGGGAAATGAAGTCGATAGGAGTAGTTTATTTTAAATTTTTGGTGTGTTGGTTGTATCCGTGCATGTTGCAACTCTATGGCGACGAAATCTGGTTGCGTGTTGCATAACATTTTATGCGCAAAAAGATGATTCGTTAGAAAGCATGCAAATTTTTTTACATATGTGAGACACTTAGGCCATAGAATTCGATTCGGTGTGATTGAGGCTTAATTTTGAATTCTGGTAATTAGCTGATTAAAGAGTCTGTGAAGATGTCTTGAGTTGAGCATGTGCAATGAGTGTATAGTGAGGTTTTGGTTATTCCATGCTATTGTGAAGTGTCTAGAACTTGCTGTGTGTGTGAAATGAAATGAAGGAAGTGTAGTGTAGGAAAGGATGTGGCGTTTCTTTGTTTAACCAAAAGTTTTCTTGTTTTCCTTTTCATATCCACCATTGAATTAAATCCTAGTTAGCCCATTAGCCTTTAGCCTATATATATATTTTTTCTTTTGTCGAAAAGAATTGTAAACCAAGTTTAACCCCTTCTTTTCATTGTCCGTAAACTGTCGAAGCTCTTAAGCGCTCAAGAAAATATATAATTTTCTCACAGTGTAAGGAGTGAAATGATGAAAGAAAGAAAGAGGAAAAAGAAAAGTGATGAAAAAGAAAGAAAAGAGTCAAGGGGTACTTGCCAGATTTAAAGGAAATAAAGTATATAACTTACCTTCTTGTTTAGTCTGGTGTGTCAAAGTGGGCGACAAAAATAAAGAAAGACTTCCAAGAAGGGGGAGGAAGAGAAAGAATGTATGCCCCGAGCTGTGATGGGATATCGAAAAGAAAGCGCTTAAGGATGCTAGTTGCTATTAGTTGTGGTATACCACTAGTTCCATGGGCGTACAACCCGTTAAGTCCTACGTGATCTTACATCACGCGTCACTATATTAGTGGAGTAATACACTAGAGGCAAGCCTATGGGTCATACGTGCATGTGAATTCTTTTGGGAGAGAGGTAAGAAATGGTGTGTACATGCCCTGCATGTAATGATTAGAGTTCATGTGATTTAAAGGAAATTCTCTTGTGATGTGAGGGCGCATGCTCGACGAAAGAATGAAAATTCGTGTCAGGATATCTTGGTCAGCTAATTTGCATGAGTTTGCCAATATCGAGTGATTCTTGAGTCTAGGGGGTCTTGATTTGTTAAATGTCATTTTAATGATGATATGCATCATTTGTTGATGATTTGTTATGAAAATAATCAGTATAACCGTAAAACAGTTGTCGAGCCAAAGTAGCCATGATGGGATATCAATTTCATGAGGTGTAGGAGTATTGTTCGAGGACGAACAAGATTTTAAGTGTGGGGTATTGGGGTGATGCAGGGCATATTTATATGCCCAATTGATAGTCAAATGCATTGCCTTGTTTATCCAACAATGTGTGTACATTTTCATGTAAATTGTAGGGAAGTGTGAATTTATACTAACCAGCATGATTAGCGTTGTTTTGCGGGAAAAACATACTTTTATAGGAGCTAAGATGTTTGTTGGGAGGAATCGGAGAAGGACTTGTGAGCAAGGAAGCAGGTGGAGAAGCAAGAATTCAAGGGCTCCGCGATGGAGCCGTGACACGCTGCCATCGCGGTATGCATTCTGTCCGGGAGATATAAATTCAAGAAATTCCGAGGAGAAGGTCCTTGTCGAGCCGTGGCGCGTTGGAATTAATTTCCCAGTCTTGGACATTTCCAGTGAAGGTCGCGTTTGCAACGTGGCACGCTGGGCATGCTCCGCATTGCATGTCGTGCCACATTGGGAGCAATTACCTGGGCAGCCAAATTCCAGAGAGCCTCCGCGTTTGCACCGTGTCACGGAGCGTGCTCCCGCGTCCATTAGTGACCGTTGCTTGTTATTCCGGGAAAAATTATCCCTAGTATAAATAGAACAGATGATTTATTTTTTAATTATTCTGACTTGGTGGAGCAAGAACGTGGGTTACAGGACGAAAATTCTTAGGGTTTCTCTATCCCTTTCTTCTTTCTTTCAATTGTTTGCATGATTTACACTCATTTAACGATGTTCAATCCACAAATGGTGGCTAATTCACCTTTCTTCTTGAGGTTATGAACAATTGTATTGAAATGTAATTATTGATTATCTGGTTGTTTCATCTTTTCTTCTATGGTTGTTCTATTTAATTCTTGTTCTTACTGCATTAATGTCGCCCATGTTATTGTAAATCCAAAAGTCAGGTTTCACCAGAGAGGACAAGAGGCTGGAAAGTTGTGAGTAATAGGATATGATCTTTCCTTAGTTTGGAAAAATTGAGAATTGATTTACCTTCAGGATAGAAATATACCTGAAAGTCGTATTAGTCAAGTGTGGAATCGGTTTTGTATGGCTAGAACATGAATTTCTTCTTATCCACGAAATGGGCGGAAGGTTCATGATTCTTAAGTTAGGTTAAATCACGAGTTTTAATCCATAGGCATAAGTTCCGACTAGCAACCCGGAGAAAAGATAAACTTCATATCTTGATAATTAATTTCTTTACATGTTACGTTTTAGCCTCAGCATGCTCATTCATAGTTCGGACTAACTCGTGTAATTATTCTACTTTAGTATAAAATTAATTAATAAATAAAGAAAAAGTTTTTATACACTATTGTCTTCATTATTACATATTCACAGTAAATTAACGCCGAAGGTTTTACTGTAGTCCAGTCCACTGCCAGGTTCGACATTCCGGTTCTTAAAAAGGGCCACTATATTACTTGTACAACCCGTACACTTGCGGGCTCATCACCTAGCTACATAATCTCTTGCTTCAATGCATTTAAGTAGCCATCGACTATTCATTCGACGGGGTTTGCTGATCTCATCCATAATGCTTTGCTATTCAATCCAACAAGTCGAGGGTGTCATTGGCAGGTAGGCAGGTGATTCACTGTTGGAACCCCGCATTTCACCGGTGTCTTGTTTCCCAAGCGGTGGTGATCGGCATAGACCAGCATTTTGCCGGTCTTCTTTGAATTGTAACCCCTTCCCGAATTTCATCGCACTTTCTTCTTTTTCTCCATTTCTTACTCTTTTGTTCATAATAGGCATCCGCATAACAAAAGCAAAAGGGAATAAAATCCCACATAAAAACTCAAAACATAAGCGAAAATTTCGTTTCAGATCCTAATAGATTTGGTGGTACCCAAATCATCATAAGTCCTCTATCTTCCACTTGATTGCTTGACCTTCACCGTTCCTAGGTCCAATATGCTCAATAGAGGTTCTAAGCTCAGTGGTAGAAAAACTTAATGTCAGATCAAATTTAGAGTATCACACATGCTTAGCCATTACGTAGAGTCTTTTCCATGGGTGTGAAGTGGGCCACACTTATGGGGGAAGAGGTAACATAAAATGGCCATGATAATGGAAATAGAGATGGAGCATTAATAAGCCCACCAACACCCGATGGATCCTTCTTGAAGCGGTCACTCATCTTAGAGTTTAGAGTGGAATTTCAGATATTGGCACAGGATATGACTGCTCAAACCAACTAGCAGGCAGTGGCACATGTTCCCAGAATGGGAACGCAGCAGCGGCGAGTGTGTGAGACTTTCTAAGGATGAACCCACGGAATTTCTTAGGTTGAAGGTGAATGAGGACCGCATGAGTTCCTTGAGGACGTGCAGAAGATCATCAAGACAGTTGGGAGTGACGAGAGAGGAGAGTGCAGATTTAGCCTCCTTTCAACTGAAAGGGGTTGCTCACATATGGTTCCGTTAGTTGAAGGATTTACAAGAGTTAGAGCAGTTCTCGTGGGTTGGGATAAGTTTGTGACTTCTTTCTTAGATAATTTCTTCCCTAGGGGGGTGAGAGGCAAAAAGTGGAGAGTTCGTCAACTTGAAGAAGAACAGGACGGTTCAAGTATGCAGGTTTACCCGACTGTCTATTATACACTAGAATGGTTGCAGATCCCACACAGAAACCATGTGAGCGAGGTTTTGAATGGAGTGGTAGATTCCTTGCTCAAGGAGTGCAGGATCGCCATGTTAATTAATGACATAAAACTCTCATGGTTGTTCATATACGCCCAATAGATAGAGGAGCAGATGAAGAAGGAGAGAGAGAGTTAGAGGGCCGGGCAGGAGTCATAGACGGTTCCAGCGAGAGTCGAGATGGTGAACATGCTTTTCAGTCTAACTAGAGAGTCGTCTTCCCCAACTCCATCATCGTGAGTGTTTAGTCCGGACCTAGGCATGAATAGAGGGTAGAGCATCGGGCTTTAGAGGTCTGGGGAGCATGTCAGGAGGATGCCCATCATTCCAACTAGCGGGAGATGTGATAAAACGCACCGAGAGTACTTAGCACGTTCAGGTGTGTGCTTGGAGTGTGAAGCTCGGACACGGCTTAGAGACTACTCTTCATCCGACGGGGCCGTGGTAGAGGCCATGACCCAGCCACTAGTTCAGGCTCCACTAGCATGTATGTTCAGCCATCAGGTGCATCTACTAGTGAAGGTGGTGTCCAGCGTCCAAACAAATTTTATGCACTATCATCTCATCGGGAAGCGGGGAGGTTTCTCCAGTCTTGGTGCTTGTTATGTTACGAGTATTTCCATCTTGATGTGTATGCATTGTTTGATCTAGGGCTACTTTATCTTTTGTGACTCCTTATGTTGTTGTTAGTTTGAGGTCGATATCGAGATCTTATCAGAACCCTTCTTTTGTCTCTACTCCAATCGATACAGTCCAGTACTAACAGTGGAATTAGCAAAACTGCCCTATCACGGTCCTTTAGAAAGTCACCTCGGTTGATCTAGTAGGGATTGAACATAACTTCATTTTGATGTTATCTTCGACATGGACTAGCTACATGCATGTTATGCCTCAGTCAATTATAGAACACATATGGTAGAGTTTCGATTTTCGGGTAAGCCAGTCCTAGAATGGAAGGTGGTTTAGCGGTGTGCACGTAGATGGATTTGTTTCCTATATCAAGCCGAAAGATGATATCTAAGGGTTGTGGCATATCATCTAGTTCAAGTCGGGTTCTACGTTTGAGGCCCTAACTCTCCTATTAGTCAGTTTCGGTGTATGTGAGTATCCAGAGGTATTTCTAGATGATTTGCGTGGGATCCCTCCTGAGTAGGAGATAGACTTTGGTATTGACCTTCTCCCTAATACGCAACCTATATCGATTCCTCTTCACAAAATGGCTCCAACCGAGCCAATGGAGTTGAAGGAGTTTAAGGATCATAGATAGGGTTTTATTAGACCTAGTAAATCCCCATGGGGTGCTCCCGTTCTCTTATTCGAAAGAAGGATTGTTCCCTTAGAATGTGCATTAATTATTCGGCAATTGAACAATGTCACAATCATGAATAAGTATCCCGCCTAGAGATTGATGACTTGTTTGACCGACTTCACGGGTGTTAAGTGCTTCTCAAAGATAGACTTTAGATCCGTCTATCATCGGCTTAAATTAAGAGAGAGTGACATTCCAAAGACAACCTTCAAGACTTGGTATAGTCGTGCAGAAGTTTGTAGTTATGTCTTTTGGACTAACCAATGCTTCTATAGATTTTATGGACTTGGTGAATAGGGTGTTCAATAAGTATTTGAATATGTTCGTGATTGTCTTTATAGATGATATTCTCTTATACTCTCGGAGTAAGGAAGGGCATGCCATTAATTTAAGGATTGCCAGGCTACGGACCCTCAGGATCGCCCAGTTGTTTGGTAAGTTCGGCAAGTGTGAATTTTGGCTAAACTCAGTAGCATGTTTGGGTCATGTAATTGTCTAGCTAGGAGTGTGCGGGCGGACTCTCGGCGGGAAGATAGAAGCGATGAAAGAAGAGTGGCCTAGACCAGTTAAACCTTGAGATATTAGGAGCTTTTTAGGTTTTGAAATTTGGCTACTACCCAGGAGAGGAGATTTGTTGATGGATTTTCATCCATTGTAGCATCATTGACTAAGTTTTCCTAGAAGAAGGTCAAATTTCGGTGGCTAGATGCTTGTGAGAAGAGTTTTGATTTAAAGAGTCGAATCACTTCGGCTACAGTATTAACAAGGGTAGGAATGGCATGTGTATTATGATGCCTCTAGAGTTTTTTTGGTTGTGTGTTGATGCCATGGTAAGGTCATTGCATATGCCTCTAAATAGCTTAAAGACTCATGAGAAGAATTATGTCTAGACACATGACTGTAGTTGGCGATTGTGGTGTTTGCATTAGAATTTTGGAGGCACTACTTGTATAGGTGCATGTGGATGTGTTCATGAACCAGGCCTTTAGTATGTGTTCCTCAAAAGGACCTAAATTTGCAACAAAGGAGATAACTAGAGCTTCTCCAAGGCTGACCCAGTGTCCTTTATTATCAAGGCAAGGCCAATGTAGTGGTGGATGCTTTTAGCAGGCTGTCCAGGGAGAGTTTGTCTCATGTGGGACGGGATGAAGGAGTTGGTGAAGGATATATTGGATCCCAGCGTTTGGGGTGCCGCACAGATCAGTGGATGGTGGTGTGATTGTTCAGAATGGGTCGGAATCTTCCTTGGTGGCCAGAAGTTAAAGCTAGATTTTGCCTTGATTTTCTCAAACCCCAAAGTCCCAAACTTACACTATCCACTACAACTTGGTAAGAATCAAATTATCTCTAGCCTCAATTCTTGTGGTGTATGAAATGAGTTTTGTCTATCTCTAGATAGCCACATAATCAAACTCAATTATCCACCATTGTTTTCTCACCCATATTCTATTCCACTTTTTCAAGCAACAATAAAATAAGTAAACAAAAATCTACACTTGCAATTTAATATTTCAATTATAATTTTAGAAAACAATGGGTTTATGCTAAATAAATAATTCTAAGATCATTCTGTAACACCCAATCCCTAGAAATATATTTGCTTCTCATAGATGAAGAACAAGAGATTATATTAATAAATAAATCCATATCATTCATCATTAAGAGTAAATTTCAAGCTCAAACTTGTCTTCAATGGGGATTTTACCTTTAGAAAGAAGAAGAAAATGAAGAAAAGCTCTCTATCTTTTTTCTCTCTCTAGAAATCCTAAACAATAGAATATCCTAAATGGAATGGAATGAAGGGTTCTTTACAAGGAATGTACACCAATAGGTTAAAGCTTCTCTTCTTTCTTTCTTGGATGATTTACCCCTTTGATGATGGCTCATTTGCAATTCTGAGTGCCCATCCGTGAGGTACCGCTCGATCACGCAAGCTGGGGACCAGTGACTCCTGCTATATTCTGGCGTTGCTTTTGGCGGTTTAAGGGTGCTGCCTACGCTCCGCTAATGTACCTTCCACTTCCACATAATTACTCTCCCTACATTTGGCGCTATCACCGACGAAATGCAGGTCCCTCTTCTTCCGGCTCCATGCTTTTTGTTCAATCTCATGCTTTCTCTATTTAAATTGAATGCCTACAAAAACCAAAGAGAAAAGACATAAAATCTTCGCAAATGACTTGAAAACCAAACAAAAGCTCATGTTAAAGCCTAATGAGTTGGTAAATTATCAACTCATCACCTAGAGGTGTTGAGCAGACTAATTGGGTGTTGCAGCTTCTTCAGTCTCCAGACCCTCCTGACTACATCCCCAACTATGGAGGTTGTTCATGATGACGCTTTGGCTCCAATCACCACTAGCTACGTGTTGATATCCGGGGTTACTACACCCCAACTTTGTCATGCAGTCACAAGCATAAAACTTCATAGGTATTTTCCCTACTTCCAGTCTTTAAGTTTTCATATATGCATCAGGATAATGCAAAATTTTGATAAGGGGTAGAGGTATCTGTAAGTTTATCACACCACGAGGTTTTTATCGTATTATTTTTCCTCGGGTGTGCTATCTAGTAGAATCGACATGTTTAGCTTTTTTTTTTTTTTTTTTTTTGTGGTTGTTTTTTTTTGTAAGAAAAAGTAGGTAAACTTAGAACAATTTTGGCAATAACCTCTTTTGATCAAATTATTTAGAAAATGGAGACCCCTACAAACTTGGATGTGGCATGTGTTATCTTTGTAATTTGACCATATATGTAGCGGTTGTGCTTAGCTAAAACTGTAATCTTATTATTGTAGTTTATAGTGCAATTTTGTACCAAGAGTATGTGAGCTAATTTTCTATTGTTCTTACTCTATGCATGCATCTAGAACTTTCCGGATTTATCTTGCTAAGGCCATAGTGTAACTGACTAGGAAAGGATCACCAGAAGCCCTTTTGTGATCGGTCCAATGAGCCTATTTGACTACTCAAACAATGTTAATAATCCCTTGATCCCTGACTTTCTTTATCTTAAATTGACCCTTCATTTCATTAACCTATTTACCTTCCCATTGGTTTTATAATGAACTTTGTTTAGCCCTGGTCTCTCCTTGGACATTGTCTACCTCAACTCAGGCAATCGCCTAAGTTGAGAATGGCTCTACTATTGGGGTGCATAAAAGGTTGGTTATGAAAAGAAGAAACAATGGTTAAAAAATAGTGGGTGTGGTGTAGTTGAAAAAGAAAAAAAGGAAAGTTCAAATGAAAAAAAGAAAAGAAAAGAAAAGTAAAATAGTAGTCATCTTGAAGAGAAAAAAGAATCAAAGTGAAAACCATATGCATTAGTTGAAAAGAAAAATGAGTAAAGTAAAATAATGGAAAAATAGGAATGGAGCCAAAAAAATAGTGTAGTGCCAAGGAGGTTGGAGTCACTTTTTCCCATATATACCACTTCCCTATTCCTAATCCTACATTACAAGCCAAGAAGTCCTATAGTGATTCTAGTCAAGTGTTCGAAAATCTAAAGCAATTGATGTAAGAGCAAGCCTGGACATTGTGTACATTGTTGGAATGTTTTTGTTAGAGTGAGTGTTTTTTCTAGTCGCTATGTAAAATAGCTTTGTATGTGAGTTGGGACTTCTTTTTTTTGAGGGCACTAGAAAAGCACTATTAATTGTTGGTTGCTAGAATAGTCACTGTTGGTGTATGCAAAGTGCTCTGTTGATATCATAATGTCATCCTTAGGTCCTCATGAGTCAATATGTTTAGTAAGTGCCATATGTACATGTTTTGTTTTGTAAAAAAGGGAGTTGTAATTGTGAAATAATCTATTTTAAAATTTGCTTTTGACTGTTGTAGTTTTATCTCAGTTTCTTTTTACTTTAATTGTGTGCTTCGTGTGTTGCTTAAGGACAAGCAAACATTCTAAGTTGATGGTGTTAATGCACCAGCATTTGATGCTTTTAACTATGAATAAATGCAAGTTCTTGAGCAACTTTTATTAGAATTGATTGTGTTTATGTTGAATGTACAGGAAAATATTATCAGGCTGAAGATGTTATAAAAAGGGCTTAGAAGGTCAAAGTAACTACCATTATGATGATTAAATTCGGCCATGTGATGGACCATCAACCTTGTGATGGCTTTACATGTTTCCATCATCAAGCTTAAGTAGATAATGATGACATGCATTCCAGAATTGACATTAATCTATGGATCATCAACTTGGTGATGGAGCGTTGATAACATCGTCAAGCTTAAATAATTGTACAACAAGAGGAAGTTTGATGAGCACGGTGGGGGCCATCCAACTAAATGATGGGCCATCAAGCAAATGTCAGTACTGCGCAGAATATGGTAGCCACTGGATGAGTGATGACCCAAGTGATGGACCATCACGCTATCAATCAGGGCGTCAACTTGGGCGTCAGACAAAAAGTGGGCGCTCTGATTTTGAAGTGTAATTTTAAATTGTCCTAGGCTATAGGCGCAGTTGTTATGTCTATTTTCAGTATCATACGCTGCGGTGAAAAAGACACGATTTGATTGGCCATTAATTGTCGAATTTTTTGTTTTTTTTTTAGTCGGATCGTGGCGATTTGATAGTACGTTAATTGCGAATTTTGATGAGATCTTGTCATTGTTCTTGGAATTACAATCAAGATTTTGTATTATTACCGTAAGTTGACACTTTTCTTGTGAATATAATTTCTTGTGTGATCCTAACCATCATGTGTGGCTAAATTTCATCACTAGGGTTTGTGTGATTCATGGTAGATTAGCACGGTTAAGGTGATTAACATTGTGGATTTGTATAGTGTAAACATATGCATTGTTACTTATTTCATATTTAGTAAATTCTTATGGTTGCAAATATTATAATAAGTGCTAAGTTTTATTTGCTTGGTAGAGTACCAAATCTAGAAAAAGGAGTAATAAGAATGATGAGTTTTACTAGCCCTTGTCTAATGATTAATGTTGTAATAAGATTAATCAACTTAGGGTATCTATCAAAGTTCTTTGTTCATAACTCTTTATTTGATAATCCAAGAGTGATTTCTATCTAAATAGGTTGACAAACAATTGGATGGATTAATTGAATCAATAGCCTGCATGCATACCATTAAACAAATCCACTATAGCTAATCACCAAATGTCATTAAGAAATCATGGTGATCACAACCCTATTACCATCACTTTGTGGATTTAATATTATTCCTGATAGTGAAACACAAACAATTTCCCAAACCCCAATTTTTATGAAATAATTGACTAAAAGTAAATAATCATATAAAACATAGTTTTCACCTTATTCCCTATGGGATTCGACCCCCAGGCTGTGGGTTGTAATTGACAATGATCATATTATACTTCTTAAATTAGAGGTGTAATTTAGGCGTATCAAATTTTGGCACCATTGCTGGGGAATATGGTCTTAGATTAAATCAAGTGTGTTTATTTGACTCTTAGTCTTATTTCCTAATTTTACTTTATTTATTGTTTCTATTTATAAGGTACATGTTAGTGCATGCCAAGTACCCGAAGTCGGAAAACCATTAACTCCTTAAAATCCCAAACTTAAGAGGACTCTTACGAGAGCCATGACTGCATAAGAGCATGAGTCAGCAAGGTTACAATAACTTTCCAATGCTCAAGCTAGAGTCAACAATCAGAATGCACCTAAATTTCTTAAGTTCATCAAGCAAGCTAGAAGTATCTTCTTCAACCTTAGAGTTTTAAAAGCTTGAGTCTATGTTTGACTTTCCAGGTTGCCAACTAAAGTGAAGATTTATGTTCATGCTTATGCCTAAATCTATGTATGACTTCATTGAGATTAAAGTTGAACTTTTGACTAAATTGTTGATTTTTTCTTCTTCTCTATCTATTGTATTGTTCATTGGTGAGTTATTCCTATTGAATCATATCCCTTTGATTTTTTTATCACTTTCTTGATGATTATTGTAATATCACGGAAGTGCCTAAGACTAGACTTGGGAGTTGAAAAGAAGTGCAGCGAGAAGAGTTTAGATATTATCTACGGACGGCCGTTGTATGAGTCATTGGAAGATCCCACGGACCGTGGGTCCCTGTTGTGGTAGGAATATGGTCAGAAGGTTTAAGACCAAGAAGCCATGGAATGACTCATTGGTCAGTGTAATGGGTCATGGAAAGTAGTCATTGTGAGAATTGTCCTCGTCAAGGTGATTGGCACGAGTCATGGCATGACTCGTTGGTTAGGTTCAGCGAGTCATGGTATGTTTTGTTGGGAGGACTTCCAGAAGGTGTGTAGTTGCGGGCAGTGGTGGCTTCAAGCAGAAATGATGAGTCGTTGGGACTAGTAACGACTCGTCCTATCCGATTATGGTAGCGGACGAGCTTGGAAAAGGAGAGAAACAACGAGGCGAGGTAAGCGACCCCTTGGAGTTTAGGATTACCCGTTGAATGAGTCCTTGCCCGGGCAGTATGTAATTTCTTGCAAAGTTAATAAGGGTAAAATCATAACTTCTAAGCTCCTAAACCCTATACTACTTTGTGTTAATCTTAGATTAAGGGAGTTTTAGGGGTTAATTCTATTCTACCCTATTCCCTCTCCATGCATGCAAACTAGAGAATTCAAAAGGAAGAACAAGCTTAGAACTCTCTAGGAATCTATGGGGTTTTAAACCAATTTGTGATTCTCTAGGAATCTATCTTGGGTAAATTCTATTCATGTTTCTAATGTTGTTTTAGATCCATGGGCATATTTATAGTATTTTCAATTACAAATTTATGATTTCAAAGTCTTACAATTTTGATGCCAAATTATGAAAGTTCATGAAAGGTTGAGATTATGATCCATGTCTTTAAGTATGGTGATATCTATGATGAAGTATTATTTTGAATTTCCCTTATTTATATTCATGATTTTTAACTATATCAAGCATGTATAGTTTTGCAAGACCATACGATCAAGTATGATTCATGAATTACTTCAATTTCATGCTATAACATACCACATGGTTGGAGTCTAGACTCCCTTTTTCAGCTTGGTATGGTTTGAGCAAGGCTCCTCATGTTATGTCTTCAGATTGCTCTTATATTTTCATGATTCATTTCGTCGAGAGCGATGGTTCCAACTTTATTTGAAAAATCATGGATAACATATGCATGTTTTTGGGAGGTAGTGTTTAGCGCCGAGTAGGATAAGGGTTTAGCCTATGCCTTAGAACTACATGCCAATGTAGGTATGCTCAAATTATTCGGGACCTCCCTTGTGAATTTTCCCTAGACACGAGGGCCTTTGGCTTGATATTAATATCATGGTAGCGCCTGTAGCCACACAGTAAAGCTTTGGACGCTCTGCCCACTTGAGCGTAATAGTTGAGACCACGTAACCTCTATTGTGGTAATGTCAGTTATATGATGAGTCTCCCATTGTTCCTCATGATTTTAGTTATGCATGTTCACCAGTCATGATATTATGTTTTTAGCAGGTTAACCCCACGTTCTATTTTACTTATGATTATCGGTTCATCTTTGGGTCATTCAATTCGGTTATGTTTAAATCATGTTTTTCGATAATAGCATGCTAGCCTTACTCTAAGAATTTTATATTGAATATGTTTGTACGATATGAATGATTTCAATTTTACTTACTTAGTGCTTTAAATTACCTTGCATACTCAGTACATTCCCTGAAATGTAGCAACGTACTCTAGTTGTATCGTTTTATGATACGGGCTCGGATGTTCAGGTTTAGTCCCGCCATTAGTCAGATCCTCAGAGTTAGCATTCTCACCCTGTGGTGAGTCCTCATCCCTCGAGGAACTTTTTGTTATCTTCTATTCAGTATTTCCAGTTTTAGTCTTTAATGAGTTCGTTTGGGGTTTTATCCCATCAACTTATCAAACAGTTTAGAGGCTTAGCAGGACATAGTATATATTCAGCTTCAAAACTGTGTTATGTATTCAGATGTTTAGATGTTATTATATTCTCAGTATTCCACTATTTCACATGTTAGATTCCGCATTATTATGATGAGTTTTAGATGTCATGTTCATGCCATGGGTCAACTTGGCGCCTCTCGGGTTCTTTGTCTTGTGTCTACGTCAGGGACTATATTCGGTCGTGACAAACTTGGTATCAAAGCATTAGGTTTGAAGGTATCCTAGGGTTTCTAAAAGATGCATTAGTAAAGTCTTTTCATGGGTGTGAAGCGTGCCACACTTATGACAAAGAAGGCTTTGAAACGTTTTAGGAAATAACGCTTCTTTCATGATCTATTTCATGCGATGAAATGTCTCTCTATCTTTATAACTCGTGCTATATGCGTTTATAGAATCATGCCTCCTTGCCGAGTTAATGGAAGGATAAAAAGAAATGGAAATGGCCTCAAGAATGGTGATGGGCATGGGCAGCAGCAGGCCCCACCCGTCGGATCATATTCCCGGGTTTCCCACACGCAGATTTTTGGGCAACCATTCCAAATGTTAGATCGAGCTTTGATACTTGGGTCCACCAACGGTGGCAGCACATAAATGCCAGAATAGGAATGCGGTATGAAGGCAAAGTCAAGGGATTTTCTTAGGATGAACCTCGGAGTTTTTCTCGGATCGAAGGTGGACGAGGATCCACATGAGTTCATTGATGAGATTTAGAAGATCACCTAGATCATGGGTGACTGGGTGGAGGTGCGCAAACCTAGACTCTTATGTCGATTGAAAGGGTTGCACATATCTATTAGACAGTGAAAGGATGGCAGAGCAGTTGGAGCGGGTCTCATTGGTTGGGATGAGTTTCATACTACGTTTTTGGATCAGCTCTTTCCTCAAGAAATGAAGGAGATCAAAGCGGTGAATTTGTGAACTTTAGGTATAACACACGGCGGTCTAGGAGTATGCTTTAGAGTTCACTGCTGTCCAAATATGCACAGTGATGGTGAGTGATTAGAGGGCTCAGGTGAGCAGATTCGTACATAGGATATCAGACTATTTGTTTAAAGATTGCAGGACCGCTATGCTCCATCTTGATATGGTTCTCACGGTTGGTTTTGTATGACCGATAGATTAAGGAAGTAAAGAAGAGTGAAGAGCGGGAGAGAGGGGGACAAAAGGGCAGGACCTATAGTCATGATTCTTCCAATAGAGGCCTAGTGGTGGGCACAATCAACAGTCCCATCGGTGATCATCAGCCACAACGCCGTCGGCAGCAAGTGTGCCATCCGGATCTAGGCGCGACTAGAGGGGACGGCGTCGGAGTTCTTGGTCGAGTGTAACAGTCGAAAGTTTTTAAGATCAAACCAAAGACTTAAAATGAGGAAACAGTAGGGAAGTGCAAAATTTGCCTCCACGACTCGTTAAGTGACCCAACGAGTCGTGGTCAAACTCGTGGTAAGTAGTCAAGAGTTGCGGGTGTGGCAATAGGAAGCTGACGACCCGACAAGTCGTTAGAAATTTGGTAATGACTTTTATGTTGGTACGTCGGGTAAATACGAATATAAAGGTTTTCTAGACAATTTAGATAACAGCCGGACAAGACGAGTCATCTTATCCGAAGTAACGAGCTCGTCATGTCAGTCGTAGGAAGGAAGGAGCAGAATGTTTGGAGTTTAGTGATACTTGAAGGCGGTCACGAGTCGTTAAGTTAGTTGTCGCGATTTCGGGAAATTTTGAGAGTTCCAGTGTACCCAATGAATTAGCACGAGTCTTTGTCAACCCCACGACTCGTGGAGTGCCTCGTGGGGATGGCAAGTGCATTTTCCTGTGTTTTCCAGGGTGTTTTCATAAAATCCTATTAGTATAACTCCTAAACTATGTCGTTTTGAGTATTATATGGGACGTTTTAAGGGTTTCAGCATTTACTCAAGATACCCTCTCAAACTCTTCTTCGTCCTCTCTCCCAAGACTCAAGGATTCAACTAGGGATCAAAGGCTTCAAGGGTTAAGCTCAAGTAGGGATTTCTTCTAATCAGGTATGTGGGACTTCAACAAGGATCCCCTTCCATCCTTGTATTCCCAATTTTTGATACTTAAAATCCAATTTCCTTGATCGTCTGAAAGCATGTTCTAGGGTTCGATTTTGTAGTATTTGCCTTGAAGATTTGGAGACACTATAGCATGCACGAGTCCATGTAGATGTGTTTACGAACCACAAAAGCCTATGATATGTGTTTACCCAGAAGGATCTAAATATTCTTTAAGGAGGTGGTTCGAGCTTTGAAGGAATACAATATGAGTGTCCTTTATCATTCGGGAAAGACCAATGTGGTGGCAGACAATCTTAGCGAGCTTTCTATGGAGAGTGTGACCCGTAGATAAGGAGAGGAAGAGTTAGTAAAGGATGTGCATCGGCTTGCACAGCTAGGAGTTCGTCTAGTAGACTCGACAGATGGGGGTGTCATTATTCAGTATGATCATAATCTTCCTTGGTGACCGAAGTCAAGTCTAGGAAATACGAGGATCTTAATGGTAAAGTTGAAGGAAAGATGTTCGGGAATCAGAAGGTGGGTTCTTCTCCCAAGGGAGATGATGTACTGCGATATTAGGGTTATTTGTGTGTATCGGGTGTTAATGACTTGAGGGAGCGGATGTTGTATGAGGCTCATGGTTCCAGATATTCTATAAATCCATGTGCCACCAAAATGTACCATGACACATGGGAAGTGTGCGGTGGAATGAAGGACATAACAAAGTTTGTGATACAGATTGTCAACAAGTGAGGATTGAGCATCAAAGACCTAGAGGTGTGCTTTAATACATTAGTATTCCTACTTGGAAGACAGGAGAAATCAATATGGACTTCATTAGGGGTTGCCTCATACTGCGTCGACAATATGACTCTGTTGCGGGTTGTTGTAGATGGATTGACTAAAGCTGCTCATTTCCTACAGTCAAGACTACCGATTGAGTGGAGGATTATGCTAAATTATATATTTCAGAGCTAGTTCAGTTTGCATGGAGTTCCCTTGTCCATCATATCAGATAGAAATACTCGGTTTACCTCTTAGTTTTGGGAGATCATTTTAGAAGAGGCCAGGTACTCAGTCAAGCTTAGCACGACTTTTCACCCTCTGACAGATGGTCAAGCTAAACGGACCATTAAGATCCTGGAGGACATGTTGAGGCATGTGTGATTGATTTTAAGAGGTATTTGGGATGATCATTTTTCCTCTGATTGAATTTGCATATAATAAGGGCTACCATTCAGTGACCAGATTGCTCCATTTGAGAGCTCTTATGGGGTGAAGTGTATATCGCCTATTGTGTTTGGTTTGATGTTGGTGAAGCTATATTAATAGGGTCAGATTCAGTTCTTGAGGCTATGTAAAAGGTTCAACTTATAATGGAAAGGTTGAGAATCGCTCGAGTTATCAAAAGTCCTATGCCGAGTGAGGAGGAGGGAACTTGAGTTCGAAGTTGGTGATTGGGTGTATTACGAAGGTGTCTCCCATGAAGGGAGTGATGACATCTGTAAAGAAAGGGAAACTTAGTTCTCGATATGTAGGCCCATTACAGGATTGTGAGACGTGTTATAAGGTGGCATGAATTGGAGTTTCCTTAGAATTGCTTTTTAGTGCACCTAGTTTTCCATATGTCTCGTTTAAAAGTGCATAGGTGATCTGACTTTGTTTTCTGGTGGAGAGCATAGGTGTGAAGGATAACTTTAGTTATGAAGAGGTTCGGTTGAAATACTTGATCATTAGGTTCAGAAGCTAATAAACAAGGAAGTTTCTTCAATAAAGATATTGTGGAGGAGTCAACATGTTGAGAGAGCTACGAGGGAAGCCAAAGTAGACATGATGGCTAATACCCACATCTATTCCATTTCGATTCGATTCTAGCTTGAGGTATGGAGTTTTGTCCTTAGTACTCAATTTAGTTCATGTGTTCCATTTTCTTTCATATCAGACACTGTGTATGTGTGATTCATGAATTCAAACAAAGTCATGTAACTTTCTGTCCGAATCGGTCCACTCCATTAGTTTTCAACTCTAGATGTTAAGTATTTTAAGGATGTGGTTTGCTCTATTGTTCAGCATGTTTTTGATAGGGACAAATGTATGCCCAAGGAAGATATTGTAATACCCCAAGTGCTGATCAGAACTGAGGGTTGAAATGAAGCGTAGCAGAAAGTTGAAATCATGTCTAGAGGGCAGTCAAACCCAGCATGGAGTCGTAGGAAGAACACAGGACGTGAGGCCCACAATCGTGAAGTGTAGAATATGGTTGGAGGTTTTAGAACAGCCATTGAAGTATTGACCCGAATGGAGACCCGAATCGCAACAGGACAAGAAAGGATCTGCAGATGAGATCCAAATTGACCCATGACAAGAACATACATCTAACTCAATTACTAAAAGCTGAAAAGTGTATAATAATCTTAAGCGTCTGAAATAAACATAATATCAGGAATGCACAAATTTAGAAATTTGAATAAATCTTTATTCAGAAAGATCCTACAAAATGAGATTGATGGGAAAAGACCTCAACTGCTTTGAATAAGCTGAAAACTGAAAGATACATAAAAATATCTAATCAGCATGTTCCTTGGGAGATGAGGACTCACCACGGCGTACGATGCTAACTGCAGCAGGGCTATGAATGGGTTGATCACGAGAGCCATATATCCTTGAGTATGCGATCAGTATGTGGAATATGCCAGTATACAGATGAAATGAAATTGCTTAAATAAATAAAATCATTTAAGACATGCATAATGTAAAACTATAACAACATAAGAATATGAGAGTAGGGTTTGCATGTATTGCTTTAAAATCATGATTTCATCATAGCATAACATAAAATCATAACCTTAGATTGACTCAAATTAAAACCTGATAGTCATGAGTAAAATCTGAATATTAGTCCAAACATACTTTAGACATATATTGACATATAATCTCCATGAATGATAACATTATAACTGAAATCGCGAACAATGGGCTGACTCATCTTTTGTGCACACGATAGGCTTCGTAGTCCCAACTATCACAGTCAAGTGGGTAGAGCCGTCCAAAGCCTTGCCAGAGCTAGGGATGATACAATGATAACGATATCAAGCTCGTGGCCTAATAATTGATATCAAGCTCGTGGCCTAATAGGGCAGGGGATAGCTCACAAGGGAGGTCCCAAAGTAATATATATAAGTGTAAACCTATATTGACGCGTAGTTCTAAGGCATAGGATGATCGACCCTTAGTCTACTCGGTGCTAGACACTCTCCCAAAAATATGCATATGCTCTCCATCGTTATTCAAAGAAGCTCAACATCGTCTATTGATGAAGCTTTATAATCAAGTACATCTAAAATCTGAAATCATGTATAAGAGAAGCTTTAACTCAAACCATACCACAACCTGAAAAATAATTGGGAGTCTTCACTCCAAAACCATGTGGTAAGCTTAATTCGGGAAATCATAAATCATACTTAAACATATAGGCATTTGCCCATACTTTCACATGCTTGAAAAATACTCAATTCACATTGAAAACATTATTATAAACATGGGTATCTTGAAAACATGCTTTTCATCATAATATATCATCATAACCATACATTCATCACAAATATCATCTTTCATGAACTTCTCATAAATGGGCTTTTAATTCATAAAACTGGAAACATGATTTTAATTGAAAAAAATATAAAACTTGTCCATGATTCGTAATTCAGTAGTAGAAATATATTTAAATCATACCCATGTATAAAATTAAGAAACTCATGCATTGGGTTAAAATCCCATAGATTAGACATAGGAAACTCATGATGTCGAGAGGGATTGGCCATGGGTGTGAAAGGATTCATCCATTCATAACCCTACATACCTGATAGTAGTTGATTCTTACATTTCTTTGATTTCCCAAGAGGAGTTGAAGAGAATTTGAAATAGGACAAGCTTGATCACCCCTTCTAACTTTCTATCTTTGCATGCATGAATTAAAAAGGCCTAAAATGAACTTAACCCTCTTAAAAGACATCATTCATAACTTAAAATGACTTTGTTTAGGCTTAGGATCATAGGAATTGCGGAAAAGCCCTTACTAATTTTTCAAAAAATAACTTCTAGTCATTCCCCACGAGGGACATAATGACTCGTCCCCTCTGGCCACGACTCGTGGTATGTTCGTCGAGTACACTGCTTAACCAGTCATCTAGTCTCGTCACGGGGGACTTCACGACTTGTTACTGGTGACCATGAATCGTAGTCACCATTCGTCACATACACTGCCTCTATCTCAATTAAATTTTACCCTGCTGGTCACCACTCATCCCATGATTCGTGGTGACTGACTACGACTCGTGGGGTCCTTCCGTTATGTAAACCGCCTCCTTTTTTCTCATTTCTAACTCACCACTCCTTTTGATTGACCTAAAGAGTCATGGGGCCTGACCACGACTCGTAGTCATGTCCGTGGGGAATCAAATTTCCAAATTCTAAACTCCTCCCGTGAGCCTCACCACGAGTCACATCACGACTCATGGGATGCTCTCACGGGTCACCTCACGACCCGTGTTGTGCCTAATGCCAGTTCTTAAACTTTTCTCCGTTTCAACTCCTTGGTCCGATCTTTGGGCTTCTGGGGTATGAAAATATCTCCCCCTTGGGAATATTCATCCTCGAATTTTGGAAAACATACAGAAAAATAGAGAACTGCAATCATCATATTCAAATACTGATCATTTAAGCCGAAAACTGACGGAATGACTATCTCCGATTCAAACCACATAGCTGAACTGAATTCATGAATCATATATACATCCATATACATAAAAGAAACTTGGGAACATGAATTGAACATGGAAACTAAAAAAAGTTTGAGAGAAAAATACCTCAAGCTAGAACTGAGCTGGTAGAGAATAAATGTGGGTATGTAGCCATCATATCCTCTTCGGCTTCCAACATAGCTCCCTCAACATTTTGACTACTCCATAACAGTTTGACTGAAGATACTTCCTTGTTCCTTATCCTTCGAACGTGACGATCCAGTATTTCTAGGAACCTCCTCATAACTAAGTCTGTCTTTCACATGAACACGATCCACCGGGATAACTAGAGCTGGATCACCCAAACACTTCTTTATGAGTGATACATGGACAACAGGATGCATAGAAGCTAATTCTGAGGGTAACTCCAATTCATATGCCACCTTTCCAACCTGTTTCGCAATCCAGTAGGGGCCAACATAACGAGGGGTGAGTTTCCCTTTCTTTACAAACTACATCACTCCCTTCATGGGAGATATCTTCAGAAACACCCAATCATCCACCTCAAATTCTAACTCACTTCTTCTCACATCGACATAGGACCTTTAGTGTCTTTGAGCTATTTTCAACCTGTCCCGTATGAGCTGAACCTTCTCCATCGCCTCATGAACAGAATCTAGACCTATCATCGCCGCTTCACCAACTTTGAACCAACCAATGGGCGACCTACATCTTCACCCATAGAGAGCCTCGAACAGTGCCATCTGAATACTGGAAAGATAGCTGTTATTGTATGCAAACTCGATGAGAGGCATATGATCATCCCAACTACCTATTAAGTCAATCATGAATGCTCTCAACATATCTTCGAGATTCTGAATAGTCCACTCCGCTTGACCATCAGTTTGCAGGTGAAATGCTGTGCTGAGCTTAACCTGAGTACCAAGTCCTTTTTGAAAAGACTTCTAAAACTGAGAGGTAAATTGGGTACCTCTGTCTGATATAATGGAAAAGGGTACTCCATGCAATCGAACTAGCTCATGAATATATAGTTTGGCATAATCCTCCCCTAAATCTTTGGTTTTGATCGGTAGAAAAAGAGTGGCCTTGGTCAACCTGTCTACCACAACCCAAATGGAGTCATACTGTCGATGAGTATGAGGCAACCCTATGATGAAGTCCATGTTGATTTCTTCCCATTTCCAAGTAGGAATACTGATATCCTGAAGCACACCTCCCGGTCTCTAATGCTTGACCTTTATTTGCTGACAGTTTGGACACATAGACACAAATTTTGCGGTGTCCTTCTTCATGCCGTTCAACCAATAGACCTCCCGTAAGTCATGGTACATCTTGGTGGCACCTGGATGAATAGATTACCTGGATCCATGAGCATCAAGCAACATCCGAATCCTAATATCATCAACATTCGGAACACATAAGCGACCCTGTGTCAAAGCACACCATCTCCCCCTTTGGAGAAGACCTTTACCTTCTGATTTTGAACCGCTTCCTTCAACTTTACAAAAATAGGGTCCTCATCTTGTCTAGCCTTTACATCAGTCACCAATGATGATTCTGATCCGTTCTGGACAATAACACCGCCATCGGTCGAGTCAACCAACCTAACTCCCAACCTTGCGAGTCGATGCACATCCTTCACTGACTCCTTCTTACCCTCATCCACATGGGACACACTCTCCATAGAGATCTTACTAAGTCTGTCCTCTACTATATTGGCCTTACCTGGATGGTAAAGGACAATCATATCATAGTCCTTGAATAGCTCTAACCACCTCCTTTGCCGAAGATTGAGATCCTTCTGCGTAAACACATATTGTAGACTCTTATGGTCCGTAAACACATCCATGTGGACCCTGTACAAATATTGTCTCCATATCTTCAAGGCAAATACCACCGCGGTCAATTCAAGATCATGGGTCGGGTAATTCTTCTCGTGAACCTTTAGCTGTCTGGAGGCATATGCTATAACTTTCCCATGCTACATCAATACGCACCCAAGTCCAATCCTTGAAGAATCACAATACACCACGAACCCATCGGTACCCTTCAATAGAGTTAAGAACAGTGTTGAGGTAAGTCGAGTCTTCATCTCTTGGAAGCTCTTCTTACAAGCCTCCGACTATTGGAATTTCACCTTCTTTTGGGTCAATTTGGTCAACGGTGCTTCAATAGATGAGAAACCTTCCACGAACCTTTGGTAGTAGCTAGATAAACCCAAGAAGCTCCGAATATCCGAATAATTCACCGGTCTAGGCAAGTTCTTCACCGCTTCTATTTTTTTAGAATCCACCTCTATATAATCACTTGATACCACATGGCCTAAAAATGCCACTGAATTCAACCAAAACTCGCACTTGCTGAATTTTACATACAATTGGCCATCCTTGAGAGTCTGCAACACTACTCTCAAATGAGCGGCATACTCCTCCTTGCTCCGAGAGTATATCAAAATGTCATCAATAAACACAATCACAAACATATCCAAGTATGGCTTGAACACCCTGTTCATCAAGTCCATAAATGCTGCAGGAGCATTCGTTATTCCTAAATACATAACTAAAAACTCATAATGACCATACCGCATCCTAAAGGCTGTCTTCAGAATGTCGCTCTCCCGAACTCTAAGCTAATGGTACCCGGATCTGAGGTATATCCTTGAGAAATAGTTGGCACCCTGAAGCTGGTCGAATAAATTATCAAACCCAGGTAGAGGATACCTTTTCTTGACATTGACTTTGTTCAATTGCCAATAATCGATACATATGCAAAGAGAACCATCTTTCTTTCGGACAAAGAGAACTGGTGCACCCTCTGGGGACTTGCTCGTCTAATGAAACCCTTATCTAAAAGGTCCTTCAACTATTCTTTCAACTCCTTTAGCTCGGCTGGAGCCATTCTGTAGGGAGGAATAGATATAGACTGCGTGTCGGGAAGAAGGTCAATACAAAATAAATCTCCCACTCGGGAGGGATTCCCGGTAGATCATCTGGAAAGACCTCTCCATACTCACATACTACTGGGACAGACTGGATAGTTAGTGTCTAAGACGTTGCATCCTTAACCCTAACTAGATGGTACACACAACCTTTGGAGATCATCTTTCTGGCCTTAAGGTAGGAAATGAAATGACCTAGAGGCACAATTGAACTATCCTT
This sequence comes from Datura stramonium, assembly GCA_018107945.1. Lineage (NCBI taxonomy): Eukaryota > Viridiplantae > Streptophyta > Magnoliopsida > Solanales > Solanaceae > Datura > Datura stramonium. The sequence goes on along the minus strand of JACEIK010008390.1, from coordinate 26,717 downwards.
CCATTCTAAGACTGGCTCTCCTAGAAATCTGAACTCTACTGCCCGGGTTCTACAATTAACTTAGGCATAACATGCAAATAGCCAATACATGTTGAGGATAACATCAAAATCGGTCATGGCTAATTCTATCAAATCTGTGAGGTGACTTTCTGAAGGACTGAGATCGGGCAACCTCTATACACCCTTCTAGTTATAACTAAATCACCTACTGGAGTAGAGACTGAGAAGGGTTTTGACAAGACTTTGTGACTGACTCCGAAGCTACCGGCCACATAAGGTGTCACAAAAGACAAGGTAGCCCTTGGATCTAGCAAAGCATAAACATCAAGATGGAAAACTCATAACATACCAATGACTACATTCGGGGAGACCTCCTACTCCTGGTGGGATGCTAATGCATAGAATCTGTTTTTGTGCTGACCGCCACATGTGCTGGTAGATACCCCCTGTTGTGCTGAGCGTGCAGGTGGGCTGCAAAACTAGAAGCTTGGCCTCGACCCTAATCATGATCTTGTCGTGCTGCTGGGCAATCTCTTAGCATGTGTTCGGGCTTCCCGCACTCGAAACAAGAACTTGTACCTGCTAAGCATTGGCCTATATTCCCACAACTACATTTGCAGCAAGCTGGAATACTAGAATCTGCGGGTCTACTGCTATGACCCCTCGAGCCTGATGCTTTATCCCTTTGATCATGCCTAGTCCTGGATGACACAGTCAATGCTGAAGATTCTGCGGCTGGAGATCTTTGGTGGGTGTGTTGTCGCTGACCACCACCTGACCTCATCCATGAGAATATATGGTCATCGGTCTTGACCCTCTTGGCCTCCCTCTCTCTCAGATGTGCCGCCTCCATCTACTGGGCATACAAGACTATCCAAGGGAAATCCATATCCTGGTGGAGCATAGCGGTCCTACAATCCTTGTCCAAATAGCCTGCCATACCATGAACAAACCTGCTCACCCGTGCCCTCTGATCAGCCACTAACTCTGGGGTGTACTTTGGGAGGCGAGTGAACTCAAGGGCATACTCCTGCACTATCATTCTCCCTTGCTTAATATGTAAGAACTTGGCTGCCTTCAGCTCCCTCATCTCACAAGGTAAGAACTGATCTAAGAACGCAAATTTTTCACGATCCGAACGGAGGCCTGAATTGCAACACGGGACAAGGATCCCTGAGAGACTCTGGTCGACCCATTGCATGAACATACATCTAACTAAATTACTAAAACTGAAGAGTCAACATAACAATCTTAGCGGAAATATGTAATAAAAATAACATCAGAATACACAATCTGAAGTTGAATACATCCTTTTGTCTGAAAATCCCCTACACAAGATAACTTGATGGGACAAGACTCAAACTAACTCGAATAAGTTGAAAACTGAAAGTACATAGAGAAATATAATCAAGCATGGTCCTCAGGGATGAGGACTCACCACAGCGTAAGATGCTCACTCTAAAAACTGACTATGAAAGGGGCTAAGCCTGAGAGCCAGGTCCTGTATCATGAAATGATACAACATAGAGTATGCGATCAGTACGTGGAATGGACCGATTATGCAAGGTAAGTAAAACTACTTAAATAAATAAAATCATTTAAGACATACATAATGTAAAACATAAATAATAAGAATCTGAGAGTAGGGCTTGCATGCATTCTTTTTGAAATCATGATTTCATCATAGCATAACATAACATCATAACTGATTAGATTGACTCAAATCTGAAATCTGATAGTCATGAGTAAAATCTGAATATTGAGTCAAACATGCTTTAGAACATATATTGATATATAAATCTCATGAATGATAACAATGCATAACTTAAATCATGAGGAACAATGGGCGACTCATCTTTTAATTAACATACCACGATAGAGCTTACGTGGTCCAAACTATCACACTCAAGTGGGTAGAGCCGTCCAAAGTCTTGCCAGAGCTAGGGATGATACAATGATATTGATATCAAGCTCGTGGCCCAATAGGGCAGGGGATAGCTCACAAGGGAGGTCCCGAAGTAATATATATAAGTGTAAAACTACGTTGGCGCGTACTTATAAGGCATAGGATGATCGACCCTTAGTCTACTTGGTGCTAGACACTACTCCCAAAACATGCATATGCTCTCCATCGTTATTAAACAAAGCTCAACATCGTCTATTGATGAAGCTCTATAATCAAATACATCTAAAATCTGAAATCATGTATATGAGAATCTTTAACTCAAACCATACCACAAGATGAAAAATAATTGGGAGTCTTCACTCAAAAACCATGTGGTAAGCTTAATTCGGGAAATCATAAATCATACTTGAACATGTGGGCATTGCCCCATACTTTCACATGCTTTAAAATAGTCAATTCACATTGAAAACATGATTATAAACATGGGTATATTGAAAACATGCTTTTCATCATAATATCTATTCATAACCATAAATTCATCACAAATCTCATCTTTCATGAACTTCTAATCAATGGGCTTTTTAATTCATAAAACTTGAAACATGATTTTAATTGAAAATAATATAAAACTTGCCCATGATTCATAATTCAGTAGTAGAAACATATTTAAATCATACCCATGTAGAAAATTAGGAAATTCATGCATTGGGTTAAAACTCATAGATTATACATAGGAAACTCATGATTTAGATAGGGATTGGGCATGGGTGTGAAAGTATTCACCCATTTATAACCTTACATACATTATAGTAGCTTATTTTTACACTTTTTTGATTTCCCAAGAGGAATTGAAGAGAATTTGAAGAAGAACAATCTTGATCACCCCCTCTAACCTTCTATCTTTGCATGCACGAATGAAAAAGGCCTAAAATGAACTTAACCTTCTTAAAAGACATCATTCATAACTTAAAATGACTTAGTTTAGGACTTAGGATCTTAGGAATTACGGAAAAGCCCGTACTAATTTCGGGAAAAAATAACTGCTAGTCAGTCCCCACGTGGGACATAATGAGTCGTCCCCTCTGGCCATGACTCGTGGAATGATCCATCGAGTACACTGCTTAACCAGTCATATAGGCTCATCATTGGTGACTTCACGACTCGTTACTGGTGACCACAACTCGTGGTCAGCACTTGTCACATACACTATCTCAATCTCAATTAAACTTTGCCCTGCTCGTCACGACTCATCCCACGGTTCGTGGTGACTAACCATAACTCGTGGGGTCCTTCATTTATGTACATTGCCTCCTTCTTTATCATTTATTACTCACCACTCTTCACGGCTGACCTAATGAGTCGTGGTGTGACCACGATTCGTGGTCATGTCCGTGGAGAGTCAAATTTCCAAATTGAAAACTCCTCTTCTGAGCCTCACCACGAGTCACATCACGACTCGTGGGATGCTCTCCAGGGTCATATCATGTCCCGTTTTATTCCTGATGCAATTTTTAAACTTTTCTCCGTTTCAACTCCTGGGTCCGATCTTTGGGCTTCCGGGGTATGACAGGAATGCTCATTGTTCAGTGCAACGGGTCATGGCAAGCAGTTATTATGAGAATTGTACTCATCAAGTTGACTGGCGTAATTCATGGTACGACTCATTGTTTGGGACAACGAGTCATGGTATATTTTCGTTGGGAGGACTTCGAGAAGGTTTTGTAGTTGCGGGCAGTGGTGGCAACGGGCGAAAACAATGAGTCGTTGGGACTAGTAACAATTCGTCGTGTCCAGTCGTGGTAGCATCCCTAATCTTGGAAAATAGAGTGAAACAACGAGTGAGGTAATGACCCGTTGGAGCTTAGGATGACCCATTGAATGAGTCGTTACTCCGGGCAGTATGTAATTTCCTGCTAAGTTAATAAGTGTAAATTCCTAACTTATAAGCTCCTAAGCCCTCTATTACATCTTTTAAAGCTTATATTAAGGGAGTTTTAAGGGTGTTAAGTCTATCCTACCTTATTCCCTCCCCATGCATGCAAACTAGAGAATTCATAAGGAAGAAAAATCATAGAACTTTCCAATTACTTCTTCAATTCCTTTGGGCTTTCACCAAAGAGTGCAAGAATAGATTTCCCAGGTGTGAGGGTTATGAATGATAGTATTCCTTTACTCCCATGCCCAAATCCTCTTATAATTCATGGAATTCTAAGTTGATGAATATATGGGGTTTTAAACCAATTTGTGAAATTCTCTAGGAATCTATCATGGTAAATTCTATTCATGTTTTCAATGTTGTTTTAAGATCCATGAGCATGTTTTATAATGTTTTCAATTACAAATTTATGATTTCAAAGTCTTACTTTGATGCCCAATTATGAAAGTTCATGAAAGGTTGAGATTATGATCCATGTCTTCAAGAATGTTGAAATGTCTATGATGAAAGTATTATTTCGAATTTCCCATGTTTTAATTCATGATTTTTAACTATCTCAAGAATGTATAAGTTTGGGCAAGCCCATATGATCAAGTATCATTCATGAATTACTTCAATTTCATGTTATAGCTTACCCCATGGTTTTGGAGTCTAGACTCCCACTTTTCAGCTTGTGGTATGGTTTGAGCCAAGGCTCCTCATGTTATGTCTTATGATTATGTATATTATTTCATGATTTATCTTCATCGCAAGACAATGATTCAGCTTCATTGAAAAATGATGAAGAGCATATGCATGTTTTAGGGAGTAGTGTCTAGCACCGAGAAGGCTAAGGGTTCAGCCAACCCTGTGCCTCAGAACTACGTGCCAATATAGGTATGTTTAGATTATTTGGGACCTCACATGTGAGTTTTCGCCTGCCCTCGAGGGGTCTTTATCTTGATATCGATATCATGGTAGCGCCTTTAGGCCTGACAAGGCTTTGGATGGCTCTAGCCACTTGAGTGTAATAGTCGGGACCACGTAAGCTATATTATGGTAATGTCGGTTATATGATGAGTCCCCCATTATTCCTCATGATTTTAGTTATGCATGTTCATCATTCATGATATTATGTTTTTAGCTAGTTGACCTAACGTCCAGTTTTACTTATGATTATCAGCTTCAGCTTTGGGTCATTCGATTCAATTATGATATTCAGTTAGGTGTAAATCATGTTTTAAGATAATAACATGCCTGCCTTACTCTCAGAATCTTATCATGAATATTTTTGTATGATATGCATGATTTTAGTTTTACTTACTTAGCGGTTTTACTTACCTTGCATACTCTGTACATTTCAAGTACGAATCGCATACTCTATGCTGTATCATTTTATGAATAGGCTCAGACATTCAGGTTTAGTCCCACCATTAGTCAGATCCTCAGAGTTAGAATTCTCAGCCTACTGGTGAGTCCTCATCCCTGGAGGACCTTTTATCAGCTTGTATTCAGTAGTTCCAGTTTCAGTCTTTAGTGAGTTAGTTGGTTGTTTTGTCCCATCAACTCGTTAGTATGTAGAGGCTTATCGAACATAGTATATATTCAGCTTCAGAACTGTGTTATGTATTTAGATGTTTAGATGTTATTATATTCTCAGACTTTCGCTATTTCACATGTTAGATTCTCGCATTTATTATGATGAGTTTTAGATGTCATGTTCATGCCATGGGTCGACTTGGATCCTCTCGGGGTTCTTTATTCTTTGTCTCGTTCTGGGCCTATATTCGGATCGTGACAATTATTGGACACATTCTCTTGAGTTCTTTAGTTATTGATTGAATCATAATTTGTTCATGTTTCTTATCCTATGAACCTAATTGCATGAAAATCAAGATTTCTTAAAGTATTTTTATTTAAGATAAATGCATTGTTTTAAAAAAGATGAGAAGATTTATAAAAGAGTTTTCATGAAGAGACTTTGAGAAAGCTAGCATAGGTTTGAGCATGATTTTTAAAAGCTAAAGTGAAGTCTTGTTTTGGAAATTCATGAGATGTTTTACGCACAGAAGCTCCCAAGTTTTTAAAGACTGTTTTTGTCACACCTCAAACCTAAAGGGGCATGATTGTTACCTTATGCCATACCTGATCAAGCACATCCTGCAACAATCTAACTACAAGAAGCCAGAACTGACGAGGTTTGGCATTTTAACACAAGCTAAATCAAAGTAAACGACAGATAAAAATGAAAGCTGGCTCACAAACCAACCAAATAGATAAAAAATAGGCAATCAAGGCCACAAAATGAAAACAACCATACATTAAGGCCCATCTGGCCTACAACAACAATACTACGTCCACAACAGACATCTACGAGCCTCTATGAGTACAATAAAAAATTAATTGTCCAGCACAGTGCCCTGAACAACCCATAATACAAACATCTAACAACACCGGAAGACTTGAAGCTTTATAACACAGTTGGAACTCCACTCAGCGACCAACAAACTCAATCTACCTGCCGATCAGCACCTGCAGGCATAACTATGGAACCCCGACTAGCACGTTAGTTTAGAAATGTACCTAGTATGTAGGGAAGAAACAACTACATGAATCATATTACAGATCAACATATATATCGGATATTGTGGGAGGAGATACTCAACTTAAGTAAAAACATAAAACCTACTTGGACGCCAGATGCCCGGAAAATACAAGTAAAAACACAAATAAGTGGCACTAGCTAACAAAACTCACCTGCCATCGCCTCTAGACCTCTCGACGACCTCAGTTAACACCAACCAACATCTAGCATCCACTTCTATGAGGTAATAGATAACACAAGCAACAAACACAATATAATGCCAAGAAAATCAGAAGTAAACACCAGTTAATCAACATCATCAATTAATTAGTGCCGGACCCTCTCCCGGTTGCGCACAGTTAGCAGAGCTCAATCCATCTAGGAGAATTAATCATGATCCCAGGAAGGCTCAGACATGTCGGACCAATCTTTAATCATGTCTCGACTCGACACTACGAAGGACATCATATTCAACCTCATAGGTCATTTCACTCCTTTGGCTCAACCCCTCTGCTGAAAACACTCTCATGCATTAGGTATTCAAAAGCCACAAGATACGTCGAGCTCGACCCCTAGCTGGAACAAATCTCGTGCATTAGGTATCTACAATCCGGAAGGCCTCAAACACAACACACACAATCACAATATTCACAATCAACAACAATAATAATACATGCTCAAACAACCCACAACTGGCTCTCCAACCTCACCAACCGATTATCACAACACGATACTATTCTTTCACGCCTAGCTTTCCACCGCTGAGCGGCTAACCAAATTAAGGATCACCAGCCTAACCAATCTATCCCCAAGTTTTCAAGAAGCCCATAAGCCACTCTAGTCACCACTAACAACAAGAGACATGACTAAGACAACCCAACCATCACCATGGCAGCCAACGTAGCATCGACATGGCCTACCATGCTGACTCATATATAATGAAAGATTGTCGCAATCGTCGACCTACGTTTTTATGAAACCATCAACCACATATAATAGTAACACCTATATATATCAATCTCTAGCTGCAAAACATCCCACAACACAAGATATAAATTGCACGACATATTTAATAAATGACACTAACACCCTGCGGACGACCAACCAAACTATTGCCCGAATTCAGGACATCAATAGATGAGGGAAATACCACAGCCCAATAGCCCCCAAAAACACATATACAAGATCCAAACAATAGCTAATAACACATCAAGTTCACTCAATATAACAAGAATATGATTGGAATGAAAATCATGCTGAAACGGAGAGGCAGAAGCCTTAACATTCATTGGATTTCGGTGAAACCCAAACCGAGCCAGCTCAAGCTAATACCACCAAGAATTTAATGCCTCAAAACAGTTTCCTCACCACCAAAATGCAACTATAATGATTCAACAAGAACGCAATACCAAATGAAGCTTATTCGACAAGATTTTTTTTGAATTGAATAGTAGAAAATCTGAGACAATAACCTACCGATGTTTATGGATTCCTAAACCACCTAGTTTACTAAGAAATACAATAGGGAGAGGCTTACCGAATGAGACAACTCCAAACAGCCATAAAAACTTCCTGAAATGCCATGAAAACAAGATCTATATGGAGGATTCAACTTCCTGATCTTGGATTTGATGTTGGATTATGTTTTATATCCCCCAAATCATCAAAAACTTGTTGGGATAAGTCTAGAGATCGTTTTTATTGTTGGACATCTCCATATTTCTAGAAATGAGAAAAGGATATGAAATAACTGACCAATGGACTTATATAGTCCTCCACCGCCTTACCCTTTTATGACGTGCTTGCTTGTGCGGTATCGCAAAAATGAAAATATCTATCCATTCCGAAGATGGATTCATGAATGGTTTAATGAATTGAAGACTAGACTCATAGATCTGTAAATTGATATGTTGCAAGTCCCCTAACTCCTTATACATTTGTAGAAAAGCTTCGAGACATTTGACCCAAATTTCAGAGAATCTCAAGCAGGAAATTTGCGATAAATTTTGCTGACTTTTGTTTTACAACTTGATTGACGTCAAATTTTAACATCCGACCATAAAGTAACTCAAATACCTCGTAACACTTCCTTACTAGCCTATTAAGTACCCTTAGTCCTACCTTGGATGTATGAATTTATCGTTCAAATTATTTAGGGTGTGACATCCTTCCCCCTTAGAAACATTCATCATCAAATGTTGGAAGACACGCACAACTCCAACTAATGGACCGAAAAAGCATGACATAGCCTCACATGGAAAGCCTACCACAAACAACCCTAAACAACAAAACTTTTCACAATGCCAAGGCGCGACACGACTATAATTATAGACAAATTAAAGGATCTTACCTGCCTCTATGTCTAGACACTAGCCGACTATCATACATCTTATCATATTACATGTATTCTCTGAAAAAGTCAAGAAACGTGAGTCTAGACCTGATTCCTGCCACATCTGACATCAGACATAATTTTGATCGAGAAAGAAGGGTAACAATCCTAAATGTCATGTAGCCTCCTATTTATAAGTACACTGTGTAATGCACACGTAAACAAGAATTTACTATACATGGCTCATATACTCCCTAGGAAACACCTAAACCTGGAGGGGCATGACCGGCACCTTATGCCATACCTGATCGAGCACACCCTACAACAGTCAAACTACAACAAGCCAGAATCGACGAGGTTCGGCATTTCAACACAAGCTAAATTAGAGTAAATGATAAACTAAAATGAAAGTTGGCCACAAACCAACTAATAGATACATAATAAGCTGTCAAGTCCACAAAATGGAAAATAACTATACATTAAGCCCACCTGGCCTACAAAAACAATACTACATCCACAATAAATGTTTATGAGCCTCTATGAGTAAAATAGAAATAAACTGTCCGGGATAGAGCCCCAAATTACCCGTAATACAAAGATCTTACAACTCTAAAAGACTTGGAGCTTTACCAACTCAGCTGAAACTCTACTCAACGACCAAGAAACTAAATTTACTTGACAATCAGCACCTGCATGAATGCATTGACCCGACTATGGCATCAATATAGAAATGTACCGAGTATGTAACATAGAAATAACTACAAGACTCAAATTAGTGATGAATAGATATACTAGATATCACTGGAGAAGATACTCAACTTAAGAAAACACAAAGAACCTACATGACCCCCAAAAGCCTGACAAGTACAAGTAAATACACAAATAAGTGGCACTTAGCAGACATGCTTACATGTTACCTCTAGACCTCTTGATGAACTCAGCTAGCACCAGCCAATATCTAGCATCCACTGTTATCAGGTAATAGATAACACAAGCAATAACCATAATATAATGCCAAAAAAAATCAAAAGTAAACATTAGTTAATCAACATCATCAATCAAACACTGCCAGACCCTCTCTGGACTGCACGCACTTAGGGAGCTCAATCCATTTGGGAGAACCAATTGCGAACCCATGAAGGCTCAGACATGCCAAACTACTCTCGAATCATGTATCCACTTTGCACTATGGAAGAAAACATCTTTAACCCTGTAGATCATTTCATTCCTTGGGCTCATTTCGTCAGCTAAAAACGCTCTTGTGCATCAGGTATCCACAAGTCACAGGGTACCTTAGGCTCGAGCCTACAAACACAATGCACAAACAATCACAATATTCACAATCAACAAAAATAATAATACATGCTCAAACAACGCACAACCGGCTTTGAATCCCATCAATTGATTATCACAACATAGTGCTGTTCTTTCATGTCTGGCTATCCACCAATGAGCCACAAACCGAGCTAAGGATCACCTGCCTAAATAGTCTATCCCTAAGCTTTACAAGCATCCCACAAGACACTTCACTCACCACTAACAACAAGGGACACGGCCAAGCCAACTTAAGCATCACAATAGCCGCCAACGGCCATTGACACAGGCAACACGATCGCTAACTCAAATATAATGAAAGATCATCACAACCTTTGACCTACATCGTTATCAAACCATCATCCACATATAATAGTAACACCTATATTTATCCATTTCTTGCAGCAAAATAGCCCACAACACATGCTATAGCATCCACGACATATATAATACCCGACACCAATTAACGCCCTATGGGCGTACGACAAACAACACAACTATTGCATGAATTCACGACCTCAATAGATGAAGATATAGCACAGCCCAAAAACCCCCAACAAACGTATACAAGACCCAACAATAGCTAACTACACAACAAATTCACTCAATATGACAAGAATATGATTGGAACGAAAATCATGGTGAAACAGAGAGGCAGAAGCTTTACCTTGGATTCTAACAAAACCCAAATCGAGCCAGCTGAAGATAATACCACCAAAAATTTACTGCCTCAAAATAGTTTAGTCACCACCTATTCATCTATAAGGATACAACAAGAAAACATTACCAAATGAAGCTTATTTGACAAGATTTTTTTATGAATTCGATAATAGAAACTCTGAGACAACAACGTATTGATGTTTACGGATTCATAAACAACTTAATTTACTAGAAGATACAAGAGGGAGAGGCTTAACTAATGAGAAAACTCCAAACATACATCAAAATGGAGGATTCAACTTCCCCATCTTGGATTTGATGTTGGATTATATTTTCTATCTCCCAAATCATCAAAAACTAGTTGGGATAAGTCTAGAGTGAGTTTTAGCTCCTGGACATTTTCTTAACTAAGAAAAGCATATAAAATAACTGCCCAGATGAACTTATATAGTCCTCCACCGCCTCACAAATTTTTGACGTGCCAGCTTGCACGGTCTCGCAAAAATGCGAATATCTATCAATCCCAAAATTAAATTTGTGAAAGGTTTAATGCATTAAAAATGAGAATCATGGACTTTGTATTTGATAGTTCGTAGTCCCCACAACTCCTTATAGTTTTGGAGAAAAGCTTCGAGACATTTGACCCAAAAATTTAGAGAATCTGAAGAAGGAAATTTGCGATAACTTTTGCCTACTTTTGTTTTATCAGTTGATTGACGTTAAATATTAACATCTGAACATATATTAACTCAAAATCCTTGTAACAATTCCTTCCCGGACTATTAAGTATCCTTACTCCTACCTTGGAAGTATGGATTTATCGCTCAAATTATTCGGTATGTTACAACATTGAGCGAAAGGCTCTTCATTTAAGTTTACAGATTTTGAGTGAAAGGCTCCGAAGATATTTTAAACATATATTATATTTATAGCTAAAGTGCTTTATAAAAGATGTTTTTAAGATACCTTAGATAGGCATAAATATATGAGCATATGTTTTGGGAGGATTATTTAGCACCGAGTTAGGAAAAGAGTTCAGATATCTTGTAAGACCCAGAACTACGTAGCCAACATAGGATAGGATCATGCTGTTGGTTTGGGTGACTCCTCAAAGATAAGTCCCTGGTAAGGACTTAGCTTATGGATCCACAGTTTAGATCATTCTCTGTCCTAGCAAGGTTTTGAGCAGGCTCTGCCAACCTAAGCAAGACTATTGGGCATCATATGCTCATTCATGATGGTGTTGGAAGTATGGATTTATCACACAAATTATTCGGTATGTTACAGTATTGAGCGAAAGGCTTTTCATTTAAGTTTACAAATTTTGAGTGAAAGGCTCCGTATATATTTTAAACATATATTATATTTATTGCTAAAGTGCTTTATAAAAGATGTTTTCAAGATACCTTAGATAGGTATAAATATATTAGCATATGTTTTGGGAGGATTATTTAGGACCGAGTTAGGAAAAGAGTTCAGATAACTCGTAAGCCCCAAAACTACGTAGCCAACATATGATAGGATCATGTTGTTGGTTTGGGTGACTCCTCAAAGATAAGTTCCTGGTAAGGACTTAGGTTATGGATCCACAGTTTAGATCATTCTCTATCCTAGAAAGTTTTTGAGCGAGCTCTGCCAACCTAAGCAAGACTATTGGGCATCATATGCTCATTCATGATGGTGTTGGTTATGAGAAACTCCCACCCAAGTTAAAGTTATGCATTTTATTATATTCTTAAGAGATTGTTTTGATGCTTAGTTCAATTGCATAATTGTTTTCCATAATGATCATATTGTGTTTTATGCGTCATTCAGAGTTTCAGTTTCAGCTATATTACTTTATTATGTTTATCCTTTCAGCTCATATACTCTTGCTTAACTGTTGTTTCATTCAGCCTTATTACATACCGTATATTCCACGTACTTATGCCATTTGGTGCTACATCTTATTAAGATGCAGACTCAGGTAGACAAGATTAGTAGCAGAAGCAACTCTAGGACTTCACTATCCTTCAACTGTTGGTAAGGCCTCCTACTTTAGGAGAATCCCATTCATTGAGTCATTTTATTTCATAAAGGATAAGGTAGCCGTGGGAGCTATGTCCTGGCACCTATTCTTCAATTTTAGAGGCTTCATAGATAGAGTTAGAGTTGACTCAATAATGTTACATTATAAAATTGATTTTTGTTTCAGTATAGAAATCTTATTTTATTAGATTGAGCCTATACAATTATCACTTCCGCTATGCTTTATTATATTCTTAGATAATAGTAAGCCAGTCCAACGATTCACTTGGATCACTCTATAGCCTGAGTGCCTATTGACGTCTAGGGTCTAGACTCGGGGTGTGACATAGAATAAGGTTATGTCAAACTTGGTATCAGAACATCAGGTTAAAGTGTCTAAGGGTCTCTGAAAGTCATGTTAAGTAGATTCTTTTTCATAGGTCTAAAATGCACCACACTTATAAGGAAGAGGTTGCAGAACGTTCTTAGGAAAACTTCCCTTCTTTCATGTTCAATATCATGCTATAGAGTCCAACCCTATTTACCCTTCTAACTTGTGCTCTACGTGCTTACAAAAAATGCCTCCCAAAAGGGCTAGCAGACAACGAAACCGAAATCAGTCAGCACCACTAGTACCCGTAAATGATCAAGTCTCTAATGCAGAATTCGGGGATGCAATTTAGATGCTAGCACATGCCATGACCGCTTAGGTTAACCATCATATAGTCATACCTAAGAATACTAACATAAATGCAGCTGCTTCTAAAATTCAAGACTTCACCAGAATGAACCCTCATGAATTCCACGGATCAAAGGTGGATGACGATCCACAATATTTAATAGATGAGGTTTCGAAGATTAGTCGAATTATGGGTATCACTAGGACTGAAAGTGCAGACTTGGCCTCTTATTAGTTAAGGGGTAGCACATATGTGGTTCAAGCAATGAAAGGAGAGTCGTCATGAGGGTGCAGGTCCAGTTAACTAGGATGAATTTGTGACAACATTTCTGGACAATTTCTTTCCTTGTGAGTTGAGGGAGGAAAATGTTGAAGAGTTCATTAACCTGAAGCAAAATTCTTTGTCTGTTAAGGACTGTGCTCTTAAGTTTACTTAACTTTCCAGGTATGCTCTAGAGATGGTTGTTGAGCCGAGCGCTTGAATGAGTATGATCATTTGAGGTGTCTCAGATATGGTGGTCAGGGAGTGCAGGGCCACTATGCTCATCGGGAATATAGAAATCTCCCCAATTATGACCCATGCTCAGCAGATTAAGGAACAGCAGATTAAGGAACAACAAATTAAGGAAGAGAAGTTGAAGAAAAAAGAAAGGGAGAATAAGAAAGCCAAAACTGGCAACTTTGAGTATTCTCAAAAAAATTTAGATGGTGGAAATCGCTCACAGTTTCATTAGAGGCCATCAGCTCTAGAACCCTCTCAACTAATGTTCCATCTCCAAGATCCAGAGGGGATCAAGGGGTAGGGCACTAGGCTCTAGGTCCTAAGGAAACATGTTTGGAGGTCGTACCTTCCCATGTTTGCAAGAAGTGTGGAAGGAACCACATGTAGGAGTGTTTAACTGGCAGGAATATTTGCTTTGGGTGTGGTAAGTGCAGTCACAGACTCTAAGAATATCCATCAGTTGACTAGAGCGACATCATTGGTTGTACCCAAGCCACCTCTTCAGCAGTTCCTGCAGCTTTCTCATCCCAGCAGGGTGCCTCTTCGAGTGTAGGGTGCGGATAATGCCAGAACTATTTTTATGCGCTCTCATCATGCCAAGATTAGGAGAACTCACCAAATGTGGTCACGGGTATGTTACATGTCTTTTATATTGATGTTTATGTATTGTTAATCCAGGGGCCACATTATCCAACTATCCTTCATAACATCATATGTTGTAGTAAAATTTTGTGTCAATCTCGAATGCCTCTTAGAACCCTTCTCAGTCTCTACTCCTATCGTTGAGTCATTCATAGAAAGAAGACCATACAGAAGTTGCCACATTTTAGTTTTTTCAGAAAATCACCGTAGTTAATTTAGTAGAGTTAAAGATGATTGACTTCGATGTCATCCTTGGCATGGATTAGTTATATTCCTATTATGCCTCAGTCCACTATAGAACTAGAGTAGTAGGTTCCCAGGTGAACCCATCTTAGAATGGAAAGGTAGTTCTACAATGCCTATAGGTCATTTTGTCTCTTACCTTAAGGATAGAAAGATGATTTCCAACTATTGTATACATAACTTTGTTGGGGTGAGGTATACTAAGTTCGAAACCCAATCTCTTTTGTCAGTACCAATCGTTTGTGAATTTCCAAAAGTGTTCAAAGAGGATCTACCCGAAGTCCCTCCTGAATTGGAGAACAACTTTGGGATAAACCTCCTTCTAGATATGCAGTCGATATCCATTCCTCCCTACAGAATAGCTCTAGCTGAGCTCAAGGAGTTGATGGAACAAATAAAAGACCTTCTAGATAAGGGTTTCATTAGGCTTAGTATTTCCCATGGGGTGCTGCAGTCCTTTTTGTATAGAAAAATGGTTCTTTCAGAATGTGTATTGATTACTGTCAGCTGAAAAAAGGCACCATCAAGAATTAGTATCCCATTCCCAGGATTGATAACTTGTTCGATCAGCTTTAGGGCACTAGTTGCTTCTCTAAAATAGAGCTCAAATCCGATTACCATCAGCTTAGAGTCAGAGAGTGTGATATTTCGAAAACGTTAGAACTCAATATGGTCACTATGAATTTGTAGCTATGTCTTTTGGACTAAAAAATGCTCCTGCATCTTTTATGGATTTGATGAACAAGGTATTCAAGAAGTACTTAGATATGTTCATCATTATCTTCACAGATGACATCCTTATCTACTCTCGGGGTGACGAAGAGTATGCTGGTCATTTGAGAATTCTGCTACAAACTCTTCTGGACTATCAGTTATTTTCAAAGTTTAGCAAGTGTGAGTTTTGGATGAAGTAAGTTGTATTTCTTGGACATGTGGTGTCTAATGAGCATGTTCAGGTAGACTCTCGAAAGATAGAAGCGGTCAAGAATTGGCCTAGACCTATCACTCCCTCCGACATTAGAAGGTTTTTTAATTTAGCTAGTTATTACAGAAGGTTTATAGAAGGGTTTTCATCTATCACTTTCCCTTTAACTCGATTGACTTAGAGGAAGATTAAGTTTCAGTAGTTCGACGCTTGTGAAATGAGCTTTTAGGAGTTAAAGACTCGACTCACTTCTGCTCTAATTTTGACTATACCAAAGGGTACAAATAGGTTTGTAGTCTATTCTGATGCTTCCAAAGTTGTCCTAAGGTTTGTATTGATGCAATATGGTAAGGTCATCGCTTATGCTTTTAGACAACTTAAAGTTAATGAAAAGAATTACTCGATTCATGACCTTGAGTTAGCAGCAGTAATTTTTGCCATAAAAATTTGGAGACATTATTTGTACGGTGTCCATGTTGATGTGTTCATTGACTATAAAAGCCTTTTGTATGTATTTAGTTAGAATGACTTGAATTTTCAACAAAGAAGATGCCTTGAACTTTTCAAGGATTATGATATGAGTGCTCTTTGTCATGGGGGTAAAGCCAATGTTTTGGCTGATGCCCTTAGTAGGTTATGCAGGGGTAATGTGGCTCATGTTGAAGAGGGAAGGAAGGAGTTGGTTATAGATGTTCACAGGCTTGCTCGTTTATGGGTTTGCCTTACAAACTCGGCAGATGGTGGTGTTACTACTAAAAATGGTTCAAAATCTTCGTTAGTGGTGAAAGTTAAGCAAAACAAGATGATGATCCTATTTTTCTATGTTGAAGGAAGTTGTTCACATACAGAAAATGGAGGCCTTCTTCGAATGGGGAGATTGTATGCTCTGATATCGTGGCCGATTATGTGTTTTAGATGTGGATAACTTTAGAAAGTGAATGTTGGGAGAGGCTCAAAACTCTCGGTAGTTTATTCACCCAGGTGCAACCAAGATATACCATGATCTATGGGAAGTTTACTCGTGGAATGGTATGAAGAGAGATGTTGAAGAATTCGTGGCTAAGTGCCCAAATTGCCAGCATGTTAAGGTAGAGCATCAAAGATCGAGAGGTATGACTTAGGATATCAATATTCCTACTTGGAAGTAGGAAGTGATAAATATGGACTTCATTATAGAGTTACTTTGGACACATTGACAACACAATTCTATATGGGTGGTAGTAGACCGAATAACTAAGTCCGCACACTTTTTGCCTATTAAGACTACTGATTCAGTGGAGGACTATGCTATAATTTACATCCAGGATTTAGTCAGGTTTCATGGAAGTTCCTTTCTCCATCATCAAAGACAGGGGTACTCAATTCACATCTCATTTCTAGAAGACCTTCCAGAAGAGTCTCGGTACCCATGTAAATCTCAGCATAGCTTTCCACCCACAAACAGATAGTTAGGTAGAGCGAACCATTAAGATCTTAGAGGACATGTTGAGGGTTTGTGTGATTGATGTCAAAGGTATTTGGGATAATCAGTGGCCTCTCACAGAGCTTGCTTACAATAATAAATTTCATTCCATTATTTAGATGACTTCTTTTGAGGTGCTTTATGGGCGAAGATGTAGATCACCTATTATATGGTTTGAGGTAGGTGAGGCTTCCTTGATAGGGAAAAATTCAGTTCATGAGGCTATGGAGAAGGTTCAGCTAATTAGAGAGAGGTTGAGAACTGCTCAGAGTCGTCAAAAGTCCTATGTAGATGTGAGAAAGAGAGAGCATGAGTTTGCAGTTGATGACTAGGCATTTCTAAAAGTCTGACCCATGAAAGGGGTGATGAGATTTGGTAAGAATAGGAAACATAGTCTTCGGTATTTTGTTCCTTATAGGATTTTTAGGAACATTAGTAATGTGACCTACGAGTTGGAATTTTTTGAAAGCACCCGATCTTCCATGTGTCCTTGTTGAAGAAGTGCATTGGTGATCCGGCTCTAGCTATACCTTTAGAAAGTGTTGTGTGAAAGATAGTCTCTCTTACAAAGAGGTTCCAGTTGAGATTATTGACCGTCAAGTTTGTAAGTTGAGAAACAAGAGAGACGCTTCTGTGAAAGTTTTATGGAGGAATTAGCTAGTTGAAGGAGCTACTTGGGAAGCCGAAGCAGATATGATGGCCAAGTACCCTCATCTTTTCTCTCCTAGTTTAGAACCATCTTGAGGTAATAGTTTCCTCTCGTAATATTCTTATCAATTTCATGTCTCATCAACTGTCCTTAAATCCCTAGTATGCATGCATGTACTATGAATTCAGTTGAGCTTTACTCTTAGTTAAATCAATTATCATGTCAGTAATTCAGATCTTAGAAATCAGTTTTGGGGTTAGTAGCTCTTTCCCTATTAGTTTAGTTTTAGTATTCATTTGAAGATGAATGGTCCCAAAGGGGATATAATGTAACTCCCCAAAAGTCTCTATGATCATATCCTAGACATAAAATAGAAAACCAACAAAAAATTTGACTTTTTCTTAGTATGACTCACACCACGAGTCATGAGAGGACTCGTGGTAAGTAGTCCAATGAATGTCCTTAGGTTTCCAGTTACCATGACTCAGACCATGAGTCGTCAAAACATGGTATGAGTCGTGGTTAGACTCGTACCGAGCATCTAGCAAGATCCTACAACTTTTCATTTTTCTATCTAGGGGTC
Source organism: Datura stramonium (assembly GCA_018107945.1). Classification (NCBI taxonomy): domain Eukaryota; kingdom Viridiplantae; phylum Streptophyta; class Magnoliopsida; order Solanales; family Solanaceae; genus Datura; species Datura stramonium. Next base: position 8,314 of record JACEIK010008390.1, on the reverse strand, counting down.
ATGAGTCCAAACCATAGCTCATAGGTTGGGATCATGAGGCGTGGGTGACATTCGGGGTTAGCCCCTCAGTGATCCTCTAGGAAACCACGACTCAGACCATGAGCCATAGTATGAAAGTACAACCCATAGTTATGAATCATGGTTCCAATACAGTGAAGCACTTAAGTTAAATCTAATCACCATATGTCGAGGTATGACTTGTTGTATCAACCCATGAACCATACTATTGGTCCATGGTATGAGTTCCCCTACATGTTCATGTTTCCCCAGTAGCCATGAGTCCAATCCACAAGTCGTGGGTTGATAGTATGGCTTGTGGTACGATCCGTGGGAACCAAAATATTAGAATTTCTAATGGTTTCTCCAAGGGTATTTTCATAACTTCGTACATTTTAAGTCTTATACTATGTCATTTTGGGCTCTATTAGAGGGAAGTTAAAGGGGTACCTAGTCGAATAACCTCTCATTCCCTGCATAACATTGAAACATTCAGGAAAATAGTAGCTCTCGGGCTCTTTGGAAAAAAACTAGGGTTCCTCTTTTCCAAAACCTTGGATTCCTAAGTAACAAGCAAGAATTTGTCAGTCCAGGTATGCGGGATTATCAGTGAGGGATTCCTTTCACCCTTATGCCCAAACCACATGTTTTAAATTATGATTATTTAAATTCATGATTTTAGGGCTGAAAATCTCTTTGATGCAAGAACTATGAATTTTAGTATATTATATTTTTCCTCATAATTCTCATATGAAAACTACATATATACATGATTTATAAATTCAGAAAATCTATTATATCCCTACTTTTTGGAATTTATAATGATTTCCTCAGTTTAAGCATATTTTAAAAATGACCAAAGATATTATGATCTCATGAATTTAGAATTAGTACAGCTTGCATGACTAATTCAGTATTTCAGACTTTTCAGTAAAAATCATGGTTTAAACTAGTCCATGCAAATCTTTCAGACCTCAGATATAATTATGAGCACATATATAGCTTTGGGAGTAGTACTTAACACCGAGAGGATACGGGTACAGATAACTAAAGTCCTAAACTATGTGCCACTGTAGGTTAAGGGGTCCTCACTAGTTGAGAGTGTCTCTCTCACCTAAATGGGATCATTAGTGAATTCACGCCAGTCATGCTTCATACCCTTGGTAAGGTATGGACACCCTCCCAATAGGGATTATAGGTTGGGCTCCATGTTGCTCTAGCATGTATGGCATTCAAAAACTCTTAACCAACATGAA